>CABEEJ010002563.1:28149-84591 GCA_901482245.1 Timema douglasi | reverse complement strand
CCCTATCATGCTAAGGAAACCAACTATAATTATAGTACTCACTTGGAGATATTTAAAGTTAAATGTATAAAGTAAATTGTAAATAATGTTGTTATAGTGTAAATATTTTATAATATGTCTTTATAAGGAAAACCTCTTTTCACTTTATGAGGTAATTTTATTATATCTGGAAGAAGGTAAATGTATTATATTTGGAAGTGAATATTTTGTTTTTATATTAAGGAGATACTTGTTTAATGACTTTTAGGTAATCATTTATAATAGATTGGGGTGTGATAACCTCCTCGTCCTTTCCTCCTAATTAAATATCATAAATGTAAGGTTATTTCACCTATAGTATTCCGAGGTCTGTCTTAAAGAGAGGATGTATTATTTAGCCTTTAAATTTACTTTGGGTTCTAGTAAAAATGTTTATATGATGTTCATAATCTGACATTAATGGCATCTGGGAACAGTTATTAAACCCCTAAAAAAGAGTGTACAAATATATACATATCTTCCCATATGCTTCGTTTACCACTTTTATGGTGGCTGTCCAATAGCAAGAATAGGAAAGTACCTGCTTGTTTCCACAATAGTATTGCGGTACAGGAAATCCCTATTTATTAGAAATAACAGGGTTCCTACACAATTTTTTTTTTCTAAGACTTTTCAAGGATATTCTGAAAATTACTTCAGGACATGTGCATAAAGTAATCGTGGCAAAATACACAATATTACATATTTTCTTTTATTTAATGTAGGCTCCCAACTCCCCTAAACCTGCAACTATTCACACTGTTTATTATTTTATAATATAATCCATGATTGACAAGTTATTCAAATAATTGAAACATAGCAAACTCACATGCAAATAATCATTGGTGAAATTTTGATTTCCCCTTTCACAGTGATGAACGAACGGCTGGGGGCTGGATGTTGTGTCTATTCTAAATATAAGTTAATTTATAAGTTGTGTGTAGATATAATCATTTGGTTTAGAAAGTGCACATTAAATACCCCAATTTTCACTGTTCATATTAAGCATGATTTTATGTTATTTAAATTACAAAAAAAAAAAATTATAAAAAAGGCCATAAAACAACCTAATTTTATATTAATGAATAATTCAGTAGCTTGATAAAAAAATTTAAAGTGATTTAAAGAGATTCAGACACCTTATGAATTTCTTCAAATATCTTGGAAATTTCATCTAATGACTTACTTTTGTTTTCTCTTGATTCACTGACATGTTTAAAGAAAGGGGGACAAGGGAATTTCCAGGACAACTTAAAAAATTCCAGGAAGATTGGAAAAATGAGAAATCCCACAACATTTCCAAGCCGGGAAGAAATATTTTAAAATTCCAGGTTTTTCATGACCCTACATAAATCAGATTGAAAATATATTTTTATTTTTCTTAGATTAAGCTTTAAAGGTATTATAATTAGGGGAATGTAACATTTACTTTCTTAAATAAATGGTGGTTAGCACTCAAATAAAAAAACTAACTTAACTCTTGAACAGACCCAGCCAGAACCTTTGCTGTAAATTTATCACTGTCAAAGGAGAATGTCTCCCTTATTTAAACAATAATACTTTTCAGGCCGCATAAACACGAAGTTATTTTAGTGCATGTATATTTTGTTAATATAGATGAAAAATACTAGAGGATACAAATGAGATAGCTTTAGATAAAAATATAAGACATTTGACTTTGTAATTATAATCTCGGTAAAAATATTATTCCTACTTTGTAAGTAAATATCATAAGTGTAAGTAAGCAATTAACATTTAAGTATTAACTCTGCAAGAAACAGCAACACATCAACACTTAGATTTAAGCTATACCTTTAGAATGGAACCAAGCTCTGCCACATACACTCGTTCAGTGTCTACAAGTTCTGACAAAACATGACCTCGTTTGGTTTTCAGAACTTCAAGATCTTGGTTATCAACATCAGGAAATGATTGAACTTCTTGTGATGGCATTAGCTGCCAAGATTCTGTTGGTACTTCAATCTAAAATTTGGGAAAATAGAAATCCAGCTCAATACTTTCAAAGTTCTAATAAATATATAAGCAAATTGACTACTATATAAACTTTATATAACTATAGTTTTAATCTCAAAAAAAGAATAGTTAAAAAGATAAAATCTTGTAGTATATCCAGAAATAAAATACCTGTTTGGGATCTACTGGATAGATATTTAAATATAGAAAATGTATTTAAAATTAATTAAATCATGTAATATTAATTTTAAAATACATATTAATAAACATACAAAAATAAGTATATAATTTGGTTAAATTACTGAACCACCTGTTTTATAAACTTAAAGAGGCCCAGTTTTTAAAATGTTACAAAATCTTATATTTGTTTAAATGGTCTCTATTGAAATGAAGTTTTCACCTTGGACAAGGTTTTAGATTTTTGGAACACTTTAGCTGATTTTATATTATGTGAAGACAGTTGTGGTTGTAGAATGGGAACTGCAGGCTCTGGAGTAACTGTTTGCACAGGTCGCGAAGTTTTTGCAGAAATTCGTTTCAAACTATCCACTCGCTTGTCACTCATCACTTGTATATCATCAATACGTTGCAAAACCTGAAAAAATATTGTATAAATACATTCAATTGAATATTATTTTAAGATAAAGATTGTCAGGTAACTAGAGTAAAAATCAATTCTTTCCATTAAAAATTAATTTTATAGAGTTCTTTTCCTAATAAATTAATGTAATTTGTTTTACTTTTTATTGAACACATGCAAACAATATTTTTAACAAGTGTATTTTTCTAATAAATACCCTTTTGACAAAATTAATTCTAATTTTATCTCACCAGCTTTATCGATAAGTAACATTACATATGGGTGCGCTCACACAAACACAAATATGCATTCAACACACTCAAGAACAAATAAATTCTAATGTGCATGAACAAAAATAGCATGAATCACATATAATTTTAAGATGTGATAGCAATATTTACTAATTTGAAAGTATAAATAATAACACGCCAAAAGGGAATTTAGAAAAATAACAATAAAAAATATTTACGCCGAAAAGAAATTTACCCTTACACTTTTTAAATAATGATGAAGCCTTGGCTTCGTCCGATTAAGTCCGAGCAATGTCCAAGAGTGCTGGACGCTTTCCTACGTCGGTCTTATATACGATTCACAAAACTCAGGGAACACGGAACAAAGGAAAAAAAAGAGTATCATACACCGGGAGGGAAATGCAAGTGACAGAACGAGCTTCTACTCATTTCTCGAAGCAATTGGAATGTTTAGGCACTTTGCGGGACAGTCATATTTTTTTTTTCTCAAGCTCTTTGGAATAGCTTGAGCACCTGGCGACCTCTAGCAGGCGGAGCTGGTCAGTTGTATGTGCGGTGGAATTGCGGTCAGTAGTGTTGTTGTCTCTCTCGGTTCGGAGTACAGCGCCACCAGGATGGTGAAATGGGGTGAGTATTTGTTATCGTTGACTTGTTCTATTTTTTCTTGTAGCCTAATGCTACAAAATATATGAAGATGATATACATAATATGTGTAAGATACAGAAATGCAGTACACTACTGTACATATAATATTGTATTGGTTCAAATAACACGTTACTGAATTGGAAAACTAACAAACACAGCACTTGTAAAAACACCACAGCACGAATGTTCCACTCGAGTTAAACAAATTGAGAGGTTATACAGTTGAATGTACTTGAATTGAGGTGATTGGCACCAACAACTGTGTGCATGTGCATGTATCGAGTTACACGGAATTTCTAATTATTGAGTGTCGAGTTTTCGAGGCTCTACTGTAGTCAAACGTATATTTAAAATTAGCCAAACTTGATTAAATACCAATAAATTTAGTGATCAAAATATTTTTTCTGTTTTATTATAAAATGATTACATTTACAATACATATACAAGGGTCGTCCAGAAATTAAGGTTACAAAGGCTCCTGAGGCCGGGGGAAATTTTTTGTTTCAAATTTGGCACACCTGACATGTAGGGGGGATCTTAACCGTCAGTTTGTTTGGTCCCACGTGTTTTTCGGCCATTTTTTTCAGTCACAGTAAATTATTCCGATGGAGAGGTCATCGCGTGCTCCCGCCACCTCCTGTCCTTGTGAGATCCGCGCGGTCATCAGTTTTTTGACTTTGCAGAACAATACCACCGCGAATTTTCATCGGAAGCTCGTGGAAATTTTATGCTAGTGATGTGATGAGTCGACAACATGTCATTAAGTGGGTTAGGTTGTTCAGAGAAGGCCGTACTGTTCTCACGACGAGGCAAGGAGTGGGAGACCATCAGTGATTTCTGACAAAATTGTGTGAAAAATTGAAGAACAAGTGCGAAATGACCGCCGTGTGACGCTTGACGACCTTCACGAAAAATTTCCTGACAGTTCTCGAAGTCTCCTTGGTTATATTGTGTCGGAAAAACTTGGTTAGAAGAAGTTGTGTGCGAGATGGGTGCCCAGAATGCTCACATCAGAGCACTGTCAAAATCGCGCCACCGCCGCGCATGAATTTTTGGATCGTTTTGTACAGGAGGGATAAGCTTTTCTGGACTCTACCATGACGGGGGATGAAACGTAGGTGTGTCACTACACCCCAGGATCCAAAAGGCAATCACTTCCGTGGCATCATTCATCTTCCCCAGCCACTAAAATGTTCAAGATGACCCATTCAGCCGGAAAAGTCATGGCATCTGTTTTTTGGGACCTTAAGGGGGTCCTTTTGGTGAATTTTATGCCTAGAGGGACTACCATTAATGCAGAGGCTTACTGCAATACCCTAAAAAAAACTCAGAAGAGCCATTCAGAACCGCAGAAGGGGAATACTGACTCGGGGAGTCAGCCTCCTGCATGACAACGCCAGGCCCCACACCACGCGAGTTTCACAGGAGCTGCTGACATTGTTTGGATGGGATATTGTCACCCACCCACCCTATTCACCCGACTTGGCGCCTTCGGACTATCACCTTTTTAATAAACTAAAGGAGTTTTTGGGTGGGAAATGTTTTTCCAACAATCAAGAGGTCGAGGAAGCTGTGAAGAAGTGGCTGAAAGAGCTGGCGGCGGAGGTCTATGGTACTGGCATACAAAAGCTGGTGCCCCGACTACAGAAATGTCTCGATCTCGACGGCGACTACATTGAAAAATAGTTTAATATATTTGTTAATTATCCTGTGAATTTCAATTAAATACAAGCATTTTTCAATCCTAAATAAATGTTGTAACCTTACTTTCTGGATGACCCTCGTATTAAGCACAGTTTTTTTTAATAATATATATAAAACTAGCTCAAGCTTAATTAAGATAAAAGTGGAGTCAATTTAACTTAAACCAATTATCTTTAAAATGTTGTAGGGCAAATGATAAAGTAAATTAAATTGAAATTAACTTTATAGTTTTTATATACACCTGTATTATGTATAAGCAAACCTACTATGACGGAAAAAAAAGCCAAGGAAAAAAGTATTGTTATTGTATTAATACTGCATATTTTATTTGTAGTATTAAAAAAATATATATATGGGCATCAGTGATTGGCCTAATCAGCAGAGCCCTATATATAAACATCTATTACTCCAAATAAACCCTATAAGAACATATTAAAAAACTAGTATTATGAAAATGATGAGAGTCCTTTTCAATGTCTAAACATAATAAACAATGCAAACTGTCCTAGTCAAGTTAAAAACACGCATTAAAAGGTGTCACGGATTATCCAGTATATGCTCAGTTAACTTAAGAGTACTCATATTGGCACCAACATACATAATGTAAACATAATCTTATTTAGAATATTAAAGACATTCTAACCCAGGGGGTCCTTTGGGAACTGAAAAATTAAATGAAAAAAATTATTCAATGTGACCATTAATCAAGTGGGGAGTTATAATTCATTTTATATATGCATTCGTAAAAACCAAAAGGAAAGATGTCAGTATGATAAAATTAAACCAAAACAAAATATTTTGTAAGATGTATTGAAATATATGGCAGCTTGCAATAAAAAATAGTGTATTGCCTGAATAAAATGTGAGTTGAATTAGCCTAAATTATGCAAGACTCGCCTTTATAATGTATGTAATATAATAACATCAACAAGAATACACATTTTTGGGGTTCAATTTTAGTATCTTAAAAGTGATGAAGATTAAACAATCCAAAAAACTACATTATCATAAACCAAAACCAAAAACCCCAACAGAAGATAATATTAACAAATAGACAATATAGTTGAAATAAATCTAAACAAATTCTACTTTCTACATGTTGCTTCAAGAGCCACCCCTTAGTTATAATTTGAAACACAGATGAAAATCTAAAAAATTGGTTGGAAAAGCTGACCAACCAGGAGAAATAAAGTGAAGAGAGAAAAAAAACTTATGTAAACAAAAAAGAATATAAATGGAGCTTAATGTAAACCAGAGGGAAATATATGTTAATTTTTTATTATTATTTAGCACCGTGTCTTACTACCCGTACGGGTTATACACTTTAAGTACTAATTATGCTAATGGTTAGGAATTAGGAAGGTTGAATTAGAGGAAGTGAACCCGCATTTGCGTGGAGGGAGAGTGGAAAACCATTTAGGAACCCCCCCCCCCCAAGTTCACCCGACCGAGATTCGAACCTTGATCTCCCCGTCCTCGGCAGTCGAGTTTAACACGACTAGCGCGTTAGCCAACTATGCCACTGAGGCGGGTTATATGTTAAAAAATAAAGTATTTAATATGTACTATACTGTTCGAATTAATTGAGACAAACATGTTTTCCTTTTCTGAGTTGATATGTGATCACCAGTGATGTCCCGAACCGCCTGAAATCGGTTATATCTGCCTAGAGGCAGTGTGACGGATCGACCTTGACTGTAATTTACTCGTTTGACTGGTTTTAGTGTATCAGTAGTTCAGTTGTGAGAATTTCAGTGTGGCAGCTGGTGGTTATAATTTTGCGTTCCGTGTATCACATGTTACTTTTGCTTGTTCAAAGATGGATATTACTCCGAGGAAGCGTTCTAAACTAATCGCTCTTAATGAACACACTTCTATGACCGTGAGAGATATAGCTACGGCTATTAGTGTGGGAAAATCAAGTGTTTCAAGAATTTTAAGAACATTTCAAGATTCCGGATCATCATCTCCAAAAAGAAAAGGAAAATGTGGGCGCAAACANTGGGCGCAAACGGAAAACTACTCCAAGAACTGAGAAAATTCTAATAAGAAATAGCAAAATAAATCCAAGAAAGACATGCACAGACCTTCGAGGGGATTTATTGGATTATGGTGTTGAAGTGAGTACCTCAACTGTACGGAAAAGGCTTCTGGAAGTTGGTCGCAAGGCAACAAGACTGATGAAAAAACAATTTCTAACTCAGAAAATGATGAAAAAACGTTTAGCATGGGCCAAAAATACTGATCATGGACTGTTAACGACTGGAAGAAGGTGCTTTTCAGTGATGAAACACATTTATTTGTGCATGGATACAAATAAAGTGTAGTTAGACGAAGTGAAGGTGAAACTCTGCGACTAGATCATATCCAACAGACTGTAAAACACCCTTCTAAACAGATGTTTTGGGGTTTTTTCACAACAAATGGCACTGGAAGCTTAGTTCCTCTTAAAGGCATGATGAATTCTGTCAAATACATAGAAATATTACGCAGTAGGATTGTTCCATTCATGAAAACATTTGATGGAACATTTCAACATGACTTGGGTCCTTGTCACACTTCGAAATTGGTCCAGACTTTTATGCGGGAAAATAAAATAAAAGTGCTTGATTGGCATGGTAATTCACCAGACCTAAATCCCATTGAGAACTTATGGCATATTCTCAAGAATTGCTTAGCTAGTGTGAATTGCACGACAACAGAACAAATGATAAAAAGTGCTATACAAGTGTGGTTCCATGATGATGAAGTCAAGAACATGTGTGCTACAATAGTGGAGTCAATGCCAAGACGTGTTGAAGATGTCATTTCTGCTAAAGGAGGACTTACTTCGTACTAATATAGAGATTTATCAGTCTACTTAAGGTGTGTAATGATTAAAAGCTAAGGTTTTAGAAAAAATCTTTTTTTCCCTTTGTCCCAATTAATTCGTACACTATAGTATATGATTAACTTTTTTTGAAAATTCTTTTGAAATCTGGAACAAAATCCGGAACTTCTAACTTAGCATGTAAATATCTTACCATTGAGCTATCTAGGGCTAATCCTGTGTTAGGGTCATTTATCACCCATATTTTAAAGGTTAGTCGGTAATAGAAGTGTAAAATTTTCGGCCATTTAATAACAATCAGAAACACACTCCATCATTGATCCATGGTAGCTTTATGCTGCCGTTTGAACCATTTTTATTAATTTTAAATGGTTTCTTGGATATAATTTGGAAGTCAGAAGTGACCAACCTTTATTTAGTTACAGACTACATAAATGATTTACCAAGATGATGTAAACCACTTATTAACTATTTAGAAAAATATGTTAGTAAGAATGACCTTGAACAAAGAATACAGCGAGAGATTGAATTCTATATTTGAGTTACGTTAATATGTATGCACAATTGTGCATTATGTTAAATTAAAAAAGATAGATTACTTTTGAGTCATATTGGCCATAAGATGAAATTTGTAGATTAATATATCTTTCTTATATATAAGTTGATAAGCTTGTTTCCGGTAATAGAAATTATGAGGATATGACTCTCACTCAAAATATCAGACTAAAACTCTCTATCTCAATCTAACTCTCTCAAACAAACTGACTCAAAATGTCTCTATCTCAATCTCAATCTCAATTTCATTCTCTCTCAAACTTTCTTTCTATCAAACTCACTCTCTCAATTTATCTTTCTAACTCTTTCGCTCAAACACTCTCTCTCTTAAACTCTCGCTCTAACTCTCTCACAATCTAATTTTCTCTCTGTATCAGGGTGCCCTATGTGGGGCACGAACCCATGACCCCGAGATTAAGAGTCTCGTGCTCTATCGACTGAGTTAGCCAAGCTACATCCAGACTTCCAATAGAAGGGTGTAAATAGAAAACATAGTAAATTAATTACTCCTCAAGATATAACTGCCAATCCTATAATTTTAAAGTTATTAAGCTAAATGACGGTCAAGCTAGCTAGCTTGACTTGAGAATAAGAAAGACATCCTAAATAATAGATTGTTAAGAAGACCTTCATTCTATAACATTAGCAAATGGCTAATAATCAGGTGTCCACAAAAAATTGTATTATGGCTGGTCCTTTCCCAGTGGGTACTGCCAAAGCATTCAATAGTACATTTATTCCATTACCCACTCCCTGGGGCATACATCAAATCTAGTATACGTCAACATGAAATACTAGAATAATTAAAGTGCCAACAAGGGCAGAATGAAAAAACAATCTGTGCGGGCCACTATATAAAACTAGCCATGCTCCGCACTTTGCGCGCCCAAAATAGTAACGCAAAAAAAGTACCGACAAAAATGCCGTGAGATACTGACCCAACTAGGTCCTCAAATAATGGTGTTATACCACCTGCTTGTAGCCATACAAAAATTCGAACAAGTGAGCTTAATTAAGTCCATGGCGTCATAGGATATTATGAAGTCATTAAGACTTAAAACGGAATAATGAACTTATGGAGAAGAGGAAGCTTAAAGTAAGGTCCTTACTACATATAGAGCTCCAAGCTCTTGTATTTAAGATATATTATATGAACATAGGGAAAACATATAGTCAGACTATCTGATTAAAGTAATTAAGTTGGATTGACACCAAACCAAAATTAGTCACTCGGACTAAATCTTGTTCAGACTAAATCAACAATTCTGAAGGACTTTGACAACATTCGTAGGATACTTGAAACATCAGGCAAGACTCCCTTAGCATTGAGGAGGTGAGACACGCGACACAACCATCAGGGCCAGCTGTTACTTCTTGGTGTTGGAGCAGAGGTTCCTGCTTTAAGGATATCAAATGATGAACTACAATGCTGTGAACCTAGAGGTCACCCATAATATACTCTACATTCTGACTATACCAGACCAAATATGGGCATGTAAATAAGAAAAAGGAAAGGGGGAGGGGGGTGGAACAGTGGTGAAAGAATTGCCAAGAAAGACCACTAGGGCAGCAACGCTCTGATTCGTCGTGGCATTGAACCAGGCCTTTCTTCAACTTGGAGTTCAAGGGTTTAGACGTCTGTTTGAAACTGCCACGCCTTCGCTTCCACCATGCTAGCAGCATTATGTATCGAAGCATGGTGATTGTATCCGGGAACATCCACTTGCAGAATATATCAGTTTTAGTTCTCTTCTTTGGATTCCATTATTTTGTGCAGATTATGGCTTGTAGATGTCATATCACTTTATTGACATGCTACACCTCTCTGAACTAATCTCTCCATTTTAACTTTCACTCTCGAACTCTCTCTCACATGCCCTCACATAATCTATTTCCTTCACACAATATCTCTTCCAAAATTATAACGCTTTCTTTCTCTCTCTTCCCTTACACACATATGCAAACATATTCTTTCCTTCTTCTCCCAGTTTTTATCTAACCCATACACATACTCTCACTATCACTTGATCACACTCCCTCAATCTTTCTCAATTGATCATTATCAGTCTCTTACGCTCACTTTCTCACACCTCATACTCTAATTTTCACAATCACCCACACACTTACACAATTAAAAATTCAAACACACTCTCATTTTCACTATCACATTTTATCACTCTATCTATCATATATCTTATATATAATTTGATAAGCCCGTTTCCAGTAATAGAAATTATGAGGAAATGACTGAACAGATTTTGACAAACAAACACTCATTTTATAGATAAGGGAATCAGGATGCCAGTAAAAATAGTGGTTTAAAACTAAAACTATATTTTACTAGGGAGTTTTCCATCTTTTTCTTCTGTGTGGACAGTGGTTCATATGTACAATCATTCTTTGTTTACATCACCATGGAAACCGTAATTTGTGTATAGCTGTATATTGGTAAATAAAATATTTGTCTTTGTTTAAAAATAATATCAGCTCAATAGTTAGATACTTGAGTGGTTTGTGCAACTAATAGATATATATCTGGGAGAGGGATCATTTTAATGTTCTTATTGGGGCGTGAAGGGGGAAAAATATACATTTTGATTCAAATTACACACCAAAAACTAAATTTATCTAAGAGAAGTTGATAGCCTTCGACGAGTAAACTTTTAACCAAAAAGTGAGTGAGGGCTTATTACAGAGATCCTTTCCCAAAAATGGTTTAAAATACATTTTAGTCCTATAATCTGCAGCCATCGCTGCAACGACAAGCTAGTTAATATATAATGTTACTTTTTATCATCTTGCACCTCTCTGGTTGAGAAAAAATTGTAACTGTCAAAAAAAAAATCAAACTCGAGATTTTGATGGATGTCGACATTTCATGACCCCCTAAATCCGAAAAAGAGGTTTTTTTTAAATGTCGGTCTGTAGCTCTGAGTAGAGACGAACATATTTTACGAATTGGTCTAAAACTTTGGGTATTGGGTTTTCATAAGGTTTCTAAGAGTTAAAAAAAAAAATCCATCCAACCCTAAAATTAATGGTAGTACTTTAAACTTAAGGGGACCAGGAATGCCCTATCCTGCCCATTTTAAATTGTCATGATCTAAGGAACATTTTCTCATCTCCTATTACAGATACAAATTTGTTGTTTTTTCTGTGAATCTGTAATGATATATTAAAAATACTTTATCGAGCAGATATTTTTCTAAAAACAATATTATTCAATTTGCAATTTTTTTTCACACTTCATGTAAAAAAAAGCATTATTTTTTTCTTCGATTTTTTTTTCTCTCTTTAAGTATTTCTTTGAAAGATCTCGTTAAAGAGTGTAATATAGTGTTGCGAACATTAGAGAGAAAAATCATCTAATTTCGACTAATAGAAACTGAGAAACTGTTCATTATGTTATGAAAAATGTAGTTTTAAGATAATCATGTTTGAATGAAAAACAGTTTGGAAACATGAACCTGGGAACTCTAGTATTTACATTTTATCATAAAGAGTTACAATTTACTAGTGCATGCCTGCTCCATAGCATGGGTCATCTGCTCATCCTCCAGTTATCTTTTTGCACTTCTTGACTCTCTTGACTTTCGGTAAAACTCGGATATTGTTGACACTAGAGAGCCATATGAAGGTACATTGTATGATTGTTGAAAAACTACTTTTCTTTTTTTTGCCTATATTCATTCTTTTTTGAACACACTGTCGGAAAACCTAGATATTATTAGACACTACTAATAATGAACACATCAAATATAGGTTATACTCGTTAAAATATCTGAAAAATTAAAATAAAAAGTACCTGTTACTATGGTAAACAACAAAATCGTATAGCAACTTTGAAACTTTAGATAATAATAATTAGTTTAATAAAACAAATAATGTGCTAGTAATGAATTAGATCCTAGTAGTCCCATGCCAAGAATATAGTAGTGCTTAACTAAATAATGGGAAATAACTAAAATAAATTGGAAAAAAAAAACACCGTGCTTTTAAAGAGGCTATTAAAAAGCAATCAATGATTATTTTGTTTTTTTAAATAAATTTTAGTTAAGAAATCTTCACATATCTTCACATACGACTTTAATTTGTTTGTTTTGTTTGTATTCTCACGGTATACCATTGGTAATAATAGTACATCCCACAGTTTAGGAACATCTTCTGTAAACTTTTTAATAAGCCTTCACTATCTTGGGCATATTGCAATAAGCCTGGAATCAACTAGGCTGATTGAGCGAACAAACGTGTATTTTCTTAATAGCCTAAAGCTATCAGGATAATAAGCAAATATAATATTATTTTCCAATTAACCTGGCTCATTGTAAATTGACGGTGCCTTTTGCATTTTGCCTACAGCATATATACATATATATAAATACATTATAAATATTATGGAAGTCTTTAGATTTGGAAATTGCTGTAATGCTCTATGGGTGGGTGAAGATATTCCTCTTTTCTCTAACAGTGTATATTATTTCATTTATGATCTTTGGTAGAATGTGCAACAATGTCTATTATCTCATTTCAAATATCTTACGAGTTTTAAGTAAATATCTTTTTTTATTTACAGTGGTGAGAAAGTCTATGCTGTGCACCCTCACCACCTTTTTAAAAAAACAAATTAGCCCTTTTGTACATAAAATCTATAAATTTGTTTGTGGATATACCTATAAAAAAATTATCATGCTAAAAAATTACGAAGCTTTGCACAGTCGGTAGTGCGTCCACCTATGGACTAAAGGGTCCCGGGCTCGATTCCTGGCATGGTTGAGAAATTTATCATTGTTGGAATATGGGTTTACCCTTTCACAGTGATAAATTGACGACTGAGATATGAATTTTGTGTCTGTCCTAGATTTAAGATTACAGTAATTAGTACAAAGGCGTATAACCTGAATAGGTAGTAAGATATGCGACGTTAAAATAAAAATTTAAAAAAACAATTGCACTGACAACCTACAATGGCATCACGTAACATAATTTGCGAGCCACTACTGTATTAGCTAGGTTCAGGTTACAAATGTATCCAGATAGACACTTACAATATGTGTATTTGTGCACAGAATGTCTACCTCAATATTTCACCTCCCCCTTTCCCGCTCCACAATCATATTATCTTTTTATTTCCTTTCTTGTCAAATTTTTTTAAAAATATATTTTCTCCCCTTTGTTCAGACATAACGAATTAGTTTTATAACAACTATCAAAACATAGTTTGTAGGTCCCAAGTTCAATTCCCGTGTCCAGATGTCATTTTGTAATTTAAATAATATGTAGATAAGGCTATGACCCTAATTAACAAATACTAATATTCGACATCATGTAAAGATAATGCTTTAAATACTTTAAATAATTAATCTATTAGTTCGACATATCTGTATACAAGCACACTTAGTGTAATTAATATTTATATTATTATTAATTAGACTAATGTGTTAAAAATGAG
The DNA here is from genome assembly GCA_901482245.1 of Timema douglasi. NCBI lineage: Eukaryota > Metazoa > Arthropoda > Insecta > Phasmatodea > Timematidae > Timema > Timema douglasi. The sequence goes on along the minus strand of CABEEJ010002563.1, from coordinate 70,585 downwards.
AAATATCTAAAACAGAGGTAATGTATCCATATTTTTGTGGAGGGACAAAGGGAAACCATCTAGAATGATGGACCCTGTGTTTACCTATTCGGGATTTGAACCCTGGCCACAATTCATTGTTAAATAAACTAAATGAGCTTAGTGTTTAAATCAAGTTAAGGTTAACTTTAAAAATGAACCGACGGTTTAGTTCAGTTCCGGGGTAACCTGGCGGTCTAAGGGTAAGGTGTCAAACTTCTGTGTTGGAGATCCTGGGTTCAATAATCGGTCCTGGCACAGATTTATCTGATTGCCAAACCCTTCCTTCACCTCTGACAAGACGTGTGTTAATAACAACTTGTGAATGTGTGGAATGCCAGGCCTCCACCGTGGTTCGGATTCCACGTTAAACTGTAGGTCCTACATTTCATCTCACAATCATCCTACTATTACACATTAGCGTAACTCAAACTAGTAGGACGCACTGATGATGATAATAATAATGATAATAGTTCAGCCCCTAAAATAAAGTTTTCATTCATAATGGCTAGAGAAGACTGTCTACCTGCTAATCCGTCTCCTACCCCACCCTCCCTACCTTACCCAAAACTTCATCCCAAGACTTTCCAGTCACTCCACCGCTGACGAAGATAGGTTTTTTGGTTCCTAACGGAACAGACAGTTAGCATCAACTTTCCCTCTATCCTCCGCAACACAAACGCTATCTTACAGTTTTTTTCTCAACATTAGCTCTGTTCAAACAACATATGGAAAGTTAATTTAAACAACGGTGTTGTTACTAATGGGGTGAGATGACTTAATTACCATAGTAAAGAAGTTTATTGATATTCAATATTTTAAAACTAATTAGCACTATTCAAATTTAAAACAATTTAAGTAAATACAATATATGCACATGCATTATTTTATGAATGTAATTTTGAGTAACATACCTGTAATGTTTCTAAATTAATTTAGTTTTGTAGGTTCTCACAGCATAGTCTGTTAACAATTTATTTTACATGACATCAATAAATCATTCCATTTAGACACAACTTCCTAGTTTACTGCTCCCAAACACACTGCTCATCAACATGTCTTTTACCATGTCATGGATTACAGATATCACAGCACTGTTCAAGGTATTAAAGTTAAGGTCCAATCACTGAACATTCCAATATCTCCCCCTTCCTGTCTTCTCTTAGAATGGTGAATATGTGAGCCTTCTGGGTGGTCGAATGGTCCGTCGTGGTTTTTCTTCCGTAGTCTCCTGTTGTCTTGCTCCTGTATCCTCCCTGTCGTCTGAATTTGACTGCTGTGCACCTCCTAATGTCCCTGAGAATTCCTCCTGCATGTCTTGACTCGGCCCGTCACCAATGATGGGACTGGGTGTGTGTAATACAGAGTGATCCTCTGTACTAATATCCTGTTCCCCACTATGAATAGGAGAATCAATGACGTTTCACTACAGCTACTGAGCCTATCTTAACTAAGTATGGTCTTTCACCCAACCTCTTGTGAATTATAGCATTATCCCAAACAACTTTGTTTTGTTTAAAAACTTTGACCAAAACACTTTCATTAACATTAAAAATGATTTTCCTTCTTCCAGAATATCTTCGCTGTATTCCTTGCTTATAGGATACATGGGCCCTTATTCCCTCCATGTATTGATTGTTTTGACCATCCGTTCTATTGTTTATGACATCCAATGGTGTTCACAAAGCTCTACCCATCATCAACATCGCTGGGGCAGCCCCGGTGGTTAGCTGAGGGGTGTTCCTATAATACATTATAAACTCTGTCAAGGCCATATGAACATCTTTTCCCCCCAGGAATGGCCCTCTTGATGGCTCGTTTAAGCTGGCCAACACCATTTTCCACTTGGCCATTGGTTTGTGGGAAATGTGGCGCACCTGTGCGATATTTTATGCCATGTAAGTCACAAAAATCAGTATATTCTTTTGAACAAACAAGTTGACAGCCATTATCTGATACAATAAGTTCTGGTAGTCCAAATCGTAGCAAATAAAACCATCAGGGCTCGAATTGTGGCTGTTGTGGTTACTGACAGCATTTGGCAAATTTCTAGCCACTTAGAATGAGCGTTGATTATCATCAAATGGTTTTCTCATTTATGGGCCCCAAAAAATCCAAGTGTATACGGCTCCAAGGTTTTTCTGGCCATGGCCATGGAATAAGCTCACACCTGTCAGGGGAACTTTGTACTTTCTGACACCAACCACAGCTTAAAACCAAATTATCAATTTCTTTGCCAAGTCCTGGCCACCAAAAGTAATTTTTGGCCATAAGTTTGGTTTTATCTATTCCAAAATGCAGCTTATGCATTTCTTCCAAGACCTTATTTCGTAAAGCTACAGGAATTACCATTCTGTGTCCTCGGAAAAGGCATTCTTGATCTATCTATAATTCACTAGATACCAACTGAAATGACTTAAGCTCCCTATCCACCAATTTAGGCCACCCTATTTGAATAAACTTTATCACTTTACTCAATATTTTATCTTTTACGCTCTCTGAAGCAACCAATTTTTTATTCAAATATTCGCTGTCTTCTGCATAGTTAACAAAGTTCACTATAAGATCTTGTGGTGGATCATCCTTACTGATGCTTCGAGACAAATAATCAGCACAATTTTTCCTTGAGAGAACATATCTTATCTCATAATTGAAACTCGACAAAATTGCTGCAAAATTTTGCAATCGATTTGCTGATAAGACTGGAATTCCACGCTTGGGGCCAAAGATTGTAGTGAGTGGCTTATGGTCTGTCTTCAAAATAAACTTTCTCATATAAAGATACTGTGAAAACTTAAGTACTCCATAAACTAGGGCCAAGGCCTCCTTGTGGATCTGGGGGTAGTTCTTCTCTGTTTGTGTCAAGACTCTAGATGCAGATGCGACAGGTCGTATAGCCCCTTTCTTGGTCTTTTGGCTAAGTACTGCTGAGATGCCCCTAGGACTTGCATCAGTAGACAGTATCAGCTCTAGATCCGGATTATAGTGATCCAAAACAAGGGCTGAGGTGAGTGCACTTTTAATTTGATTAAACGCATGATTACATTCCCAGGTCCACTTCCATGGAACCCCCTTTTTTAAGCAGTTCATACAAAGGATTTAAGATGAGAGAAGCCCCCTTCAAGAATCTCCTGTAATGTTCTACCATACCTAGAAATGACTTTAATTCACTGACTGATTTTGGTGTTTCAGCCTCTAGTACTGGTTTGACCAAATTTTGGTCTAATTTAAATCCGTCTTTCCCAACTATGTAGCCTAAAAATTTTATTTCTGATTGTTGAAACACGCACTTGGTTATACTAGCAGTCAATCCACATTCCCTGAGTCTGGACAGTACCATATTCAACCTTTCATTATGTTTCTCTGTTGTATGGCCCCCTACCACAATGTCATCTTGCCAAACCACTACTCCTCCGATGCCTGCTACAGCAGTTTCCATGCTATGCTGAAATACTTGAGGGGCTGGAGAAATACCAAAAGGACATCTATTATAACAAAATAGACCTTTATGGGCACTAATAGTAAATAGTTCTTTGGAGTCCTCAGTTAATTCCATCTGTTGAAAAGCATTTTTGAGGTCAATTTTGGTAAAAGTAGTAGACCCTTGCATTGAGTAAAATATATCATTTACATGAGGTAGAGGATGCCTGTCTACTTCTAAATATGGGTTAAGTGTTACTTTATAGTCACCACATAATCTAACAGTGCCATTAGGCTTCACTAGATGCACTATTGGTGTTCCCCATTTACTATATTTAATTGGAGATATAACACCTGCATCTTGAAAGCTCTTAAGTTCTAGCTCTACTTTAAGTCTTAAAGGAAATGGAATGTTTCTTGGTTTGAAAAACTTGGTTTCTGCCCCTGGCTTCAACTTGAGGGACATTTTTGCCTTGTTAAGATGCCCAATTTGTCAGTAAAAACCTCTGGATACATCTGAATCTGCGTATAACCGGAACGGGTAGTAAGACGCGGTGCTAATAATAATAATAATAATAATAATAATAATACATCTGAATCATTTTATTTTTAAGGTCAACACTTGGCATCATTACTTGGTTCACGTGACTGAACTTAAAGCCAAAGGCATGTATGAAATCTCTCCCTAAGATAAGAGGGCCCCCATTAAGTATTACATGGGAATCTATCTGTTTTACCTGCCCTTTAAAATCAACTGGAAGTGAACATCTGCCTAACGAAATTATTTGCAGGTCTTCAGTGTAGAATTTAACTATCTCATTTTTCTTTATAATTCATACATCCTGAAAATGTTTCTTGTATAACTTTTCTGACATAGCACTGCAGGTAGCCCCAATGTCTAGCTGTCCAATCATTTGAACACCATTTAGTGTAACCTCAATACTTAATGGTAACCTCTCAGCATCAGAGTGATTGAAGTTAAAAAAACTAAATATTTCCTGTCTTCCCTTCCTCTCCTCTGTTTCCATAAGGTTAGAGGTGACCCACTTGAATTTTGAAGGACACATTCTTTTTAAGTGCCCCCTACATTTACAAATGGCACAAATATAAATGCCGAACCTGCACTGTGCTGTTGAGTGATTTGTATAACCGCAAACGGCACAAGGAGAACAGCGATCAAAATTCTGTTTGGGAGGACGATTATTTCTGCCCTGTTGACCAGCGGCCATTTTGACAATTTCAGGTTCCCTTTTAACATTTATATCTTCGAAAAATGTGTTTGCAGCAATCACCTACTGAGCGGTCTCCCTAGCTTTGCTAATAGTTAACTTGGTGGGGTCCTCAGTAAACAAGCGTTATTTAACTTTTTTGTCTTGTATAACCATAACAAATTTGTCAAGAGCAAAATCTAGGTGTGTTCCAAACGTGCAACTGGAAGCCAGATGCTGAACTCGTGCAGCCCAGTCTGCTACTGATTCATTAAGCCCACAACATGCATTATAAAATTCAGATATTTCCTTAAAAACCGAAACCACAGGTGAATAATGTGCATTTAACAAAGTTATCAAATCCACATACCTTTTAGTTTCAGGAGAATCGGACACACTTAAATCTATTAACAACTTAAAAGCAACCTTATTTAGAGGACTCAGTAGCATTTCACACTCTTTAGCTTCCAATCCATTAAGCTTAATAAAATTCGCCAACTTCCTCTTAAAAACATCCCAGTCGTCCTCGGCGGGATTAAATTCTTTAAGATGCCCAATATAACCAGCCATGGCCGACATTGATTTTAACGAACTAAGTTACTTGAATCCCATCCTCGTCGCCAATGTAATGTTTCTAAATTAGTTTAGTTTTGTAGGTTCTCACAGCATAGTCTGTTAGCTATTTATTTTACATGACATCAATAAATCATTCCATTTAGACACAACTTCCTAGTTTACTGCTCCCAAACACACTGCTCATCAACATGTCTTTTACCATGTCATGGATTACAGATATCACAGCACTGTTCAAGGTATTAAAGTTAAGGTCCAATCACTGAACATTCCATTGCCAAGTATTTTTTTGGAACCCTCTTTTTAATATGTGTATGATTTAGTATTTGAATCCATTTATATATCCCCACTCCAATGGTAAACAGCCAGGGAATTTTTTACACATAATAGGAATTATGGAACAATTTATCTAACATAAAACTACTCAGTGTATATAAATAAACCAACATACCTGTGTGACAAGAGCTTTAGTTTCGGGAGTAATAGAGTCCTGAAAAAGTGACCTAAACTCCTTAGGGTTGCTTAGTTTAAACTGTTCAGCACTAGCAATGAAACACTGAATATCAGCTAGACATTGTTCAGCCTGTTCAGCAGATGACCAACACTTCTCCATTTGCTGGGATGCCAAAAGATCAATTCCGCAAGCACACCATTTATTTGCCTAAGATAAATCATCAAATAAATGTGTTATTCATGATAAATTATTTAGTTATATTTGGAAGAAAGTACAGGAAAGGTGGCTAGAAACATATAAAAGGAATTAACACAATATGGCAAGAGAAAAGAAGAAAACAATACACACTTTACATTGCTGCCATAAGACAAAGAAAATTGATTGTTAATGCCCGATCCCCCCGGCCTAGGTTTTCTTCTATTGGAACTTATCATCTGAAATGTGCAGCACAACTTCCTAATAGAGAAAAACAAAAAAAGCAAAAGGGAGAAATAGTAAATTGTTAATGTATCTCATTCAGCAAAAAGAGGTTTCCTTGTAGACATATATTATATATTTGTATTCAATGACTATTACTTGTGTTTGTCCTTAGGTTATTCCTTTTATATATTCCTATATAAGTATCCTAGCATTCTTAACCAATTTCCTTTTTCTTCATGTATTTTTGGTTTACTATTTATGAAGTTAAATTGCGGATTCAAGTTCCCTCCTGATGAGTTACAATTAAATAAAATCTTTGTAGGAGGAATGGACAGTGACGATCGATTTCCTTCAAGAGGCAGCCATTACCTCTAGGTCCAATGGTAGTAATGTAAAGTGTGAACTGTTTTCTTCTTTTCACTGTTAAAGGTATATTGTGTTTGTTCCTTTTCTATGTTTCTATCCACCTTTCCTGTGGCTTCTTCCAAATATAACAATATGCACCTCATAAAGTGAAAAAAAGATTTTCCTTAGAGATGTATATTAAATTATTTAATACAAGCATTTGCATAAAAATAAAAGTTAAAAAAAAAAAGATAGTAATTTTTGTATTTAGAGATTACCAATCTCTGTTTCTAAGAGTGAACTAAGTCAATAATAAAAATAAGGAAAAGAGAGTTGAGAGAGAGAAAAGAAAGATCAAGAATAGAGGGAGAATGAAATAAAGTAAGTGTGTGTTTGAGGTAAATGGAGAGCAGGTAAGGTAAGGAATAAAAAGGCTTTTACAAATTAAAACTGGACATGTATATTGATTTTACTTTTACAGTGAGTGAGAGAGAGAAGAAAAATAAGAAAAACCATAATATGGTTATTTATTAAAGAAGTTTTTCGAACAAGAAATAGCCCACAAGCAAAAAAAGTGATAACGAGATTTGCTAAATGAGATTTCCTAGACAGAATTGTTTCTTGACTTGATGGCAAAATTGAAAAACTGAAAAAAAGAAAAGTAATAACTCATAACGTAAACTCTTCATTAAATGTGAACACCATCATGATAAACTCTCATAAATAAAGACATTCTAGAATCTCTGTTTTACTATATTCTGGTGAAAGATTTTTTTTTATTCATGTAAAAGAATTATAACTGCAAAATAAAGTAATTTTTTTTAACAAATGGGATTGTTTATAAAAAAGTATTATTTTCAGTTATCCTAAATAAACACATTTCTTTGAGCAGTTGTGTCCAGAGTATACATATTATTGTAATCTAAGTTGAAGAGAATTAAAGTTTATTACTTGAAAATTCACCTTATCCTGATAGGCAACAATGTTGTTTAGGTAGGAAGAACTTCCTTAATAATTCTATACTTTTAAAAGAGAAACAATCATATTAGCTATATATATTTATACTATATAAATAAATATAATATGTATATATTCACACTTTTTATTTGAAATAGACAGCCAATTAAATACCTAAAGAAATGTTTTATGCTAATAATATTGTTTGCAATGTAAAATGTAAAATATTTATATTTAATAAACACGTTCAAATGTAAAGTGAAACAAATCAATATCCCTAACATTTTGTAGCATGATCATCACTAAATTAAATTACCAAACTGTCAATGACAGGTGTTTATGATAGATATTATTTTATGTGTTATGTTGAATGAGAGTCCGACATCTTAGGTCAGTCGGTAGCGTGTTTTCCTACTGAGCAAAGGGTCCCAGGTTTGTTTCCTGGCATGGCCGAAAATGTATCATTGATGAAAGTATGGGTTTGCCCTTTCACATTGATAAATTAACAGCCGGGGGCTGGATGTTGTGCCTCTACTAATCTTAAGTTACGGCAGGTCTAGCCAACAGGTAGTAGAAAATATATGACTTGAATAAAAAAACTGACACAGGCCAGAGGCTGGAATAAATAATGGATGTAAAAAATGTTGAATGAGATTTGACAAATATCAACTGCCCACAATGGGCATTGGTTAAGTCTGTTATTTAAACAATAATTTAAAACATTTATTTGAAAGTTATTTTAAGTATCCGCCGGGGTTGAAGGGCTGAGTACCAGCACATTTTATAACATTTCAATTTTTTTATCATTTTCTTTTTGCTTGAATCTGAGGAACTCTAGGGATGTACGAAGTCCGCTTTTTCAATTCAAAGTGAACCCAAAACGACTATATGAAATATTTTTAAAGCGAAATAAAAATTCAAATATTTTTTGTTAATTGTTTTATGATTAAAAAATATTATATTGGCGTTATTTTAATTACTTTAGGCACTATAAGTGGAACGTGTTTTATTGCACAATTGTTTCTAAAATTTTCTTTCAAACTGATAAACTAAGCTATTATTATAACATTCAATTCATTTACTTAAGCTTTTTTTACAAATGAATTTTAATTTGTAATGTACAAACAGCTTGGAATGAAAGTAATTGATAATAAATAGAGAGTTTTAGCTGTCACTCTTTTTATTGGTGAAACTTCGAAGCCAGATTTTTTTTCAAAGCCAAGTCGGAGCTGATGATTGTTTCAAAGCCAAGTTGAAGTTTTGAAGCTTCACACACCCCTATGAGGAAGTATGGATTCAATAAATTTGGCACTATCTAGATAGACTTAAAATCGTATTATGAAAATGGAATATACCTTAGTAACTGGTGTATTCCCTAATGACTAAACTTTAAATAATATGAATGTTAAACATTGCACAATACTGAATTATTTCTTACCATTACTATTTCTTTCTTATGTTTTTATCTATCTTTCCTGTACCTTCTCAATATAATACAATCACCATTATAAAAGTGATAAAACTTGTAAGTGTGTTTGATGAATAATAACTCATAGATTTTTGACCTCATAATGAACACCGGTAAAGTACTGCTTTGTGTGATTTTTTATTTGGATTCAAGAGTTCTGCCAATATTAAATAAGAGTTCCAATTTATTCAGTTTATTTTTGACCTCGAAACTATTTTACCTTTTCTAGTCTCTCTTGCACAGTGGTGAATTATTTCTCACCATTACTAAGGTGATAAAATTTGTAAAATGTCATGTGTATTTAATGAATATAGAAGTAAAACTAATGACTCATAGATTTTAGACCTCATAATAAACACTGTTAAATTACTGATGTGTCTGACTTTTTTATTTTGAATAAAGAGTTCTGTAAGTATTTACGAAGAGTTCCAATTAGTTGTTTATTTTTTACCTCCAAATTACTTTACCTTTTCTATTCTCTCTTGCAATTCTCGGCATTTCGTCAATGTTTCAAATCGACTCCTGAGTCGATCAAATAGCTGAGTACACATCCTTTCTAATTCAGAACATTTTGGCTGCACACAGTCTAAAGGTCCATGATGACGGCTGGATAACAACTGTTGCCCTGTAACTATTAATTCTTCTGCTCGTTCTATGTCACTCTGAAATCAATTGTAAGTAAAATTGGTTAGTATATAATATAAGTTTGTGTTAATTACAAAATTTATAATAATAGGAGGGTGTATAACCCAAATCGAATAGTAAGACACAGTGCTAAAAAAAATAATGAGTGTGGACACTATTATTAGTGATGATTCAAAATACTATTAATAATAATGTTGTCAAAAATGAAACAAGATAAATAAATCAACGCCTAAATGTAAGGCTAACCCCACTTTGGATCACCACATACACAAGAAAAGTTAATCTTGTAGGAAAAAAAAAGAGTAAGACATAATAATTGATTGTTTCCGTGCAGGCCTGAGAACAGGTCAGTTTAGTAAAATGCCCCTATCCTCTTCTTTCCTTCCGCCATTCTTCCTCTCACTTGACCACTTGCTGTTATCTGCTCCTCTCATTTTTCATTTCTTTATTGGTCTCCAATGTGATCTTTTTCCTACATACCATCAATCTTCTTATTATTATTTCCGCGGCTTGCTCAAAGGTTTTTTTTAGATGTAGTGTGTGAGGAGGAGTAGTGTATCTTGGTTACTCAGCTCACTCTCAGTTCCAGATGGAGAGTGGGAGGAACTGTGTGTCAATGAAGTGATGTTCATTGATGTTGAAGGCTCTGAGTAGGAAGTGGATTCCAAGATCTTCTGTTAAGGGCCCATCGTGGAAAGGGACTTGAGTGACATACTCATAGAAGGAAGATTTATGGAGGTTGTATGTGAGAAAGTGGTGAATGGGGGATTAAGTAAGGAGGAAATGGCGGAATGAGCAGCCCGGATGGTTCCTATGCGCTGAGGGTGAGGAGGCTGTGGGTAAGCTAAAGTTAGTTTTAGTTCAAGTCAGAATTGACTAACTTATTCATTCAAAATAAAATCGGGTCATCACCATATAAGCCTATTGCACTGTGAGGAGTTGTTTCGAATTTTAATTGAATGTATGACAATAAATACCCTCTTATATTTCTGAGAAATTTATTTACTTATATTTTATTGTGTGTGCACATTAATATTTTATTTTACTTTTGTATTAAAAATATAATGAATTTGGTGTTTCTTGCATTGCTGGCCCTAAGGAAAGAGTCCTGTACTGTTTGTGTGTGGCGTTGATGGCTCACTCGGTGAAGTTTTTCCTCTCTGTCCGAGAGACGGTGCTCTAGATATCACCACTAGTCGTGTAACACCTTTTCCATCCACATTACATCACCATGCCATCACCCCCTTGCTTTCTCTACTATCTCATATAATCCCAGTTTCTCATATGATTTTCAAAAATTTCACTCTCATGTCCTCCACTTATCTGGTCTTTCGTAAAACAATTCCATGTTACTGCTGCATATGTAAATATGGGTACAAATTAAGCCCTATATAACACTTTCTTACACTTTAAGGATACTCCTATTAACTAAAATAAGTCTTACACACTTCTAGAACATATCCTCCTGATGCCCTCTTCCTATTAGATCTTCTCTACTCCAACACTTTGTCTTAATCATATGCCCATAATACTTTAACATACTGTACATTTTTTAGCTCTACATCATCCAGCTTTATAGCTTTTCTAGGCCTTATCCTCTTCCTTGCCATCATCATAATTTCACTCTTCACCATTCTAAATTTCATCTCATACACTTACACTTCCTCATTTCAGTCCTGTATATGCTCCTGTTATTCCTCTTCCCCACATACCATCAAGTCATCAGCAAACATCAATACTTTCATTCTTTCCTCCCCAAGTTTACTTGCCATTATATTCATAGCCATATTCAATACCATTACAAAAAGTAGTGGTGAGAGGTCTCTCCTTTGCTTCACTGAAATTTGTCCACCCATTCTTCATCTTAACACAAGTGAGGCCATCATCATAAATGCTTTTTACTATCATTATAACTCCTCTTTCCAATCAAAGCTCCCCATCATTTTCCAAATTTTATTTCTATCCACATTTTCATATGCTTTCTCCACATCCATAAATACCACTACCAAGCCCTTTCCAAATTCATACATTCGTTTCCTCAGCTTCCATATAGCAAAGATCAAGTTTATTGCAAACCTCCTTTCCCTAAATCTGTACTTGCCTTTCATTTTATATCTTATTTTATTTGCCAGAAGCTTCTCATATATTTTTGTAAAGTGATACATCAGCAGAATTCCACTATAGTTCATGCACCTCTTACCGTCTTTCTTAAAAAATGAATACTAGAATTCCTTTCTTCCATTCTTATGAAACCCTATTGTCCTTCCATATCCCTCTCAGCACGTTTAACTAATGCAATTCAGCTTCTCTTAAAGTTCTTATCATTTTGACCAATAATTTGGCCAATCCTGGTGTTTTCTGTTTTATACTCTTAAATAAATACTTCATCTCTTGCCATGTAGGAAGAACTCCCTCCACTTCTCTTGATCTCATCCACATGCTCATCCAGGTTAAATGTCTTCTCTCAAACCCATCTATATTCCTTTTCTTCTTTCCATAATACAGCTTTTTTTTTAGGCCTCCACACTCATCCTTCTTTCATGTTTTGCGTATTTATACTGCCTCCACACCCATCCTTGTTATGCCACTTTTTTTCTAAATTCCTGCCCACCTAGGTCTGCTACAAACAATCGGTGGGCACTATCTAGATACCCACTTGGTATCACCTTAATGTTTACGGTCTGCCTTTCCCTTTCCTTGTCCAGGAGGATGTAATCTCTTACATACCTTTGCACCCCATTCCAACTGTATTTAGTAATGTATGACTTTCTCTTTTCTTCTTGCATCAGCTGTTTCCCACCTTCACTCCATTTTACGCATATGATTCTAGCAGCCTTCTACCTTCCTCATTTCATTCTTCTAGTCTATAATTTCTTAGCACACAACCGAAACCTCCTCTCAATCTTCTACTTTTGCATTTAGATCCCAAATAACTGGCCAATCTTTTCATTTATGCCATTCCAATTCTTACTCAAACTTGTCTTTATCTTTGGCTTATCATCCCACATGTAGAGCATACACTTGTATCATCACCTTTTCTTTAGCAGTTATTACCATTCTTATTATATGGTCATTTATACCATCTACCTTTGCAACCATTTTCTCACAACAAATTCTGCTCCATTAATCATTCCTTTGTCATTTCTCATCCAATATACCATAACTCCATCGGGCTTAATAAGCAATAGCCCGGAGCGTCAAATTTGAGGGACAAAAAATGTCAAGTGTCAAATCACAAATTCCATACAAGAAGAAAAAATAACAACTAGAAGTATGTCAAGTACACAGCATTAGAGTGACTAACAGAGATAGCCTAGTCAATATCTAGCAAAATATTAAAAAAATTAGTAATCCTATAAAAATTCAAATTTTAGCACCCCTTAAATAACCCGCAAGCTTCTTGAGGCCTGAGCACCATGCAAAGTATATCCACCCCTGCATAAATCCCTTCCTTAACTCCATCAAGTCCCTTGCTCTTCCCATTGTTTCACTCATTCAAAACAAGTCGGTTCTCCTTTTCTCCATCATATCAACTATCTCCACTTTTACTCTTGTCAGAGTACCAATATTCAATATCCCAAAAGATAGCCATAGACTTTTCCCCATATTATCAATCAGACTTTTACTCTTTCTGTCTTGAGTTTGGTTTGCTTCAGTCACAGAACCGTAATGTCTGTCATGGTCTACATCTGGGTACCTGTAGAACACTAAGTATGCCTGTGAAAAGTATGTTACAGCTGACATTTAGTGATAGGAATATCAAAACATGTGACTATTATAACTTGTTTAGCAATAATATTCTACAACAGAAAACAATCCAATTATTTTTAATAATATTAATTGTTAATTTAAAGTAAGGAGAATTTTAGATTGAAAATAAAGAAGGAAAACCTAACTTTTACAATTAGAATTAACTTAATATTTCTGTAACAAATTTAGGTCAACTAGGGATAAGGTTAAATAAGTTGATAATTATACAATAACAAATTTATTAAAGATAAAAGAGTCAATATGTGAAATAATAATTTCAAACACAAACAAGACGAGAGTATAAAGTAATATTTGACTCCCCGCCCCCAGTAATCATAAAATGGCAATTAACCTACAAAATATTTTACTATAGTTTTATGAAAGTTAAAAAAAAATGGATATGTTTGAGATATAATAACAAGTGTTAATATATCTCTCTATAAGGAAAACCTATTTTCGCTTTATGAGGTAACTGTCTTTATATTTGGAAGGACGTATAAGAAAGGTTGTAAAACTTACAAATGATATAATTTATAGCTAAGGTGCTAGTAAAATAAAAATGTTGAAATAAAAAGAGCAAAATACTCCTGTGAAATCGTAAATTATTTACACCTGGGTTAAAATTTATGGCTGTGAGTTTATTTAAATTACTAATGAAAACATCTATAACTGAAAAATAATATTATTAAATTATTTATTTCATGTTCAAGGCTTTAAAGAATAAAGTTTGATATAACAGATCTAATAGTTTATTTTGTCATTGGTTCACTATCTTCTTAGAATTGATAGCAATTGACCTAGGCTGAAAATAAGTTACTAGTTTTGGTATATTTTACAACTTCTACAGACTCAATTTATCGTTGTGTAGGTGTTCATTTATATGTAACATATTTAAAGTTCTATTACCACTAAATAATATATTATCAAATGTAAAAAAAATATACCTGTTAAAACTTGGGCTTACCTTACAAATTTTTTGGAACGCTTTCATTTCTCTTAACAAAGTATCCACTCTAGCAACAGTTTCACCAACTTCTGTCATTTCACAAATTGTTTTCAGATGACAATCAAAGTTGCTCTGAAAACCACAAATTAAAATCACATCTTCCCTTTTTAACAATATAAACTAACTTTAATAATTTATGGTGTGTTTTAACAATCTTTGTGGAGTTATAAAACAAACATTTATATTATATTGTTAATTTGAATAAACTAGCTTTTATCTAAACTAAATATAGATACATCTAACTTAGGTTTAACTTTTATTAATATTCAAACCATAATGATACAGGGGATTAAAACTTGTTCAAATATCTTAGTTTCAAAATGTTTAAAATTATTTGAAACTAAAAGTAGTATTTAGAATTGTTAAATATTAAATACAGATAAGAAATATACACTGAAAAGGTTTTGATTTTTTTTTAAATCATAATAAACGTTATTTACCTGAAGGTCCTTAAAATCCTGTTCAAACATGCGAAGTTCCAAGCATTGACGCAAACGAGATGAATGGTTCTGCCAAAATTCATCAAAGGTCCGCTCTGTTTCTTCAAGTTGCACTAGCAATCTACAATAAATACTAAACCAAATTAGTGTTTACATGTAGGTGTAGGTTGTAATGTCCTTAATTGTGGACTCTTATTTTGTTGCAAATGCATAGACAAGATATGTCCTGTTTTTGTTAATTTGTGTATGTGTAAAATACTGTTAGTAAGTTTCCCCACATACTTTATCCAAGGGTGAGATTGCAGTTTTTAACGTTATCATTTCTATTTCATATTTTTAATTCAGGTGTTATCTTTATTAATAATATTGTTTAAATAGTTTTATTTTAACATATTCAAGCCTTTCAGGCACTTTAAAAGTAAATACATTTTATTTTATTAAATTTGCTTACTGATTGAATTGGACAGTTAACAAAGGGAAAAGACACAGCCTATAGCCGTCTCTTATCAACACTTTGGTATCACTGATATAGCAGACGAGTTCTGTTCCAACAACTTTACAGACTTTATAATGCATCGGGTCATGCCACTGTCCAAAGGCTGAGAATTAAGCATCAGTCTTGTGATATGTTCAGAACATCAAACAAGATAAAAGCATTCTCTGATGTCACAAAAAGTAGGGAATGGTATTCTCAGGGAGACAAAGCTCTGGAACTAGCCAGAAACAGACGGGGTAAGACCAGAGAGGAATGTAGATGTGTGTGGGACATAGTTAGAAATAAAATGTAACAAAGACAGACGTGATATAACAAGGGAAGTGTCAAGACTTATGTGAACGTAGTTAGAAATAAAATGTAACAAAGACGCAATTAAACATGTGGGGAGTAAATACGTGTGAGGCACATATTAACTATGTTACATTGTTGTAATTTGATGTTGAAATAAACTCCAAGTATATAGTAAACCAATTGCCTGCATCTTTTATTAAAGAGTAGCATTACATTTTTGTATGTGGGGAATGCAAATATAATCTGCTTGAATGTAAAACATCTAATAAGAAGTACAGGTAGGGAACTGTACTTATTACAACCGGATCCAGCATCAAGCGGCACTCTTAGAAGCTACCAATAATAGCCCAATGCGGGGCATGCACAGGAGAAAGAATCATCTTAGCAGCGTGGATGTTACAAATAGAGCCGTAGCCAGGAACACACATGAGGTTATAACAAAATGGCGGCAATTTTATGGCAAGTTGCAACATGGTGTGTGTTTGTGTGCACGTGCATGCTGATAGTCAAATAAAATTTACATACACGTTACAGAGATATGTAATACATTAAATATTTATTGGTACTTTGAATGTAATAGCTACAAAGGAGTTAGTACTTTACAAATGTCTAGGTACAATGGAATAAAAACTTTAGTAGATACAGTTTTATTTAGCTAGCCAACCATTTAAGTAATAAGCAAAGATGATGTGTTGTATTTAAATGTGATAAGTTAACAACAAGGTGTTCTCGATGATATTAGACTAAATTGCAGAAAATTCAATCAAATAGTTGAGTAAGCTAAACAATAATATTTCCAAAGAAGAGAATTCTAAAAATGCCAATGTGTTGGTGTAATACTAGTATGATGTATATCAAATAGAGATTTTTAAATAAAGTTTATTGTAAAAATAAATTGTGAGACGTGTAGTTTTTATTTTAAACATGTCAAAATTTGCATATAACATTGGTAATAAGTAGGGCCCAGACTTTGATATGTAATCTTTTTTTATTACATCACAAACTATGAGCTAGTGTATATGTTGTAAAAATGATTTTATAAGTAATGTTTTCTTGGTTTGCATAATTTTTAGTAATCTATGTTGAAAACATATTCAACACATTGTTGGTAATGAGAAAATAATAAAGGCAATAAATTTTCATGATAAATATGTCAATTTCTTTGTTTCCAAAATGATAGATGACATTTTTTTTTATTCTCAATTATTATAGCTGGATGAAAAGTGGTTTGTCTGGCTTCCACAAACTTAACTCTACTCACCACCTCAAACTCATCACTACCGATAAACTAGTCAAATAAAGCTTATAAAAAAATTAGATTTATTATTTCTCTAGTTTTTAGTTTCTAAAATGTGTAATGAAACTTATGCTCAATAGGGGTTAAAAAGTAAGTAAATATAGTAATAGTGAAATCTGAAATAAAATAGTTCTGTAATCAGGTGCCTATAAAATGTACATTTTCTGCCCTACCTTAGTGCCAAGTTAATAAAGCAAAACAAACCTTTCGACTGCCGTCACATTACCCAATATGTATGGACATATACGATAAAGTTTATCTTCACTATATGTTAACTTTGAGTCACTAGATGGATGATTTCTAATGCTGTCCAACAAAGCTTCTCCATGTTTAGCTGCTTCCAGAATTTCTTTTTTTAATAATGAATATTGTACACCCTATAAAAAACATTACCACATACACTTATTGAATACATTACACACTGTATAAATAAATTACTTTAACAAGCATATTTGGTTAAATAAATATTTATTGACTTCAAAAATTGTTTTTAACTTTACAAATAAGAAAGTATTTTATTTTGAAAGTTTTGGAACTATATCATAAATTAATACTGCAATTTTTTTATATTATTTTGTGCATCGAATTTATCGAACAGCAATGTTGTGGCAGTTTCTTAGCTATTACGGTAAGTTAGAGGGAAAATAGTGCTCTCTTTTACCTAAAAGTTGACTGGTTAACCTACAGGTGTACATTTAGTGAATTGATGTAAAAAAAATAATGTTGAAGTAATTAATGTTAGATGGCCTTAGTGGAAAATCCAAACTAACTAAATAATTAAAAGGGGTCTGCGTGATCACTTTGATTTTTTAAATGAGCTCAAGGTAACAATTAAAATTCAAAACAAAACTATGCTAATTGTTGTTAAAAGTTACATAGTGAACATTCTCACAAAACATATATATAAAACAATTTATAAAAAAATATTATATTCAATAATTCATTTTAAAAGTATATATAAATAAAATTAGGTAGGATAAACTTAAAAATCATATACTATTAAATATAATAGATTCAACAAACAACCATGATGGTTTAATATTCATTTATTCTTCTGCCTACAAACTGATGTAATTTTATCAAGTTACCTACTATACATGTGTATATTTTTGCATACATTTGGGACTGGGCCAATCAGGGCCTTTGCAAAATATTTGTTGTCGATCTTGCAGATGCCAATCATTTAGTTTGTTTTCTTTACAATAGTAGTTAAAATGATAATATGCTAAAATATACATAGATTTTTGAGTACTAACAATTTGTTTATTAAATTTATTGTAAAAATATTTATATAAACATACAAAGATAATCGTAATTAAAACCTTACATTTTTTTTTTTGAAACTTTGAAAAAAGGGTAAAAGGAAAGTACAATGGAGATAAATGTTTTAGATGTCTTTGATATAAATCAGAAATGCTCAACTGTTATAATAAATTATTAATAATTTATAGTAATTATTTCAAAACTGGCACAAAGTTATTCAAGGGTTAGGATCTTGTTTGTTTTAATATTTACCATGAAGATTAATAATAATAAAATAATATTTTCAATTTTATTTTATTACAGTGCTGGCCAACAGTCGTGAGACCAATGACAGGCCAGTACTGAAAAGTACACAAGTACCTTACAAATATGTATAATTACATGAGAAAATAAGATAATAATAGTTATCAGCCTCATCATCATTTTAAATTGTGTACTTGAATCAAAGAAATAGTGATAGATGACAAAATAAATATTTTAAAGTCATTAAATTTAGTTATAGTTGGGCAGTCCACTGTCCATGAACTAGTGTTGAATTTGTTTTGGTCACCCCTTAAATTTAATTTCATTCTTTCCCACTTTTTTTTTGTCTATTGTTCCCAAATTATTGACCTTGAAATCCACCCTTTAGCATTATCTCTCTCTCTCTCTCCCAAGCCACCCAGTATGAGTCACACCACAGACGGTCCTTTCAAACATTTTTTCTCACTAACCAGTAAACAACTCCCTCTTTATCCTTCTCCTACTTTCCACTGACAAGCCCTTCCCCAAAGAGATAATGCAAAAGAGAAGGTTGGCTGCTACCCATTTTAAAACTTGTGAGTCACGACTACCTAACTTCATGCTTACAAAGTTAAAAATATTGATCTAAGGCTAGTCATCCACTGGCTGCGTTTTTGTCAGAATTAATTCATCAGTAATCAGAAGAAACAAATTCGTTAGATTTCCCATCTGTGGTCCATCCACTGGAAAGGAATGTATCAGATGTGAATCAGTCACTAACGATTTTATTTCTGGAACCAATCGTGAATCGAATGAATCAAGGTACTTTTGAACATATTTTAAACACCATTAGCCCGTCATTAATATAATTTTCAAATATTCGTGAAATCATTCCACCATAAAAACGTTTCAGTGTGACTCTGAAGTAAGTTATACAATAGTTGCAATAGTAAACTTTATATGATTTTATTCATAAAAACACAATAACTACATTGTAACATGATTATTTATTTTTAACTCATTTCCCGTTCCCATCTCGCAGTTGAAATGCCATTCCTGTCGAACCCTATTAATAATATTTATTTTTATATTAAGACTGATAAGTAGTATGTATATTTAAAAATGTAAAATAGATTAATTTTGTAGGTACTTGGCAACAGGTCCCTCGTTCAAGACATTGGGATATTCATTTAGAATTTCAGACACTATGGTTGGAAGACTTGTTCATGAGACATCTAAGGCTATTTGGGATGTGTTGTATGCTGTACGTATCACATTTCCAAGATACAATGAGATTATGTCTATAACTGAAGGATTTTTGAATAAGTGGAACTCCCTAAATTTTGTTGAATGTATAGATGTAAAACACATACGCATAAAAAATCCAAAGCACTCAGGCAACATGTATAACAATTAGAAACCATATTTTTTAATCATTTTACAAGAGGTTGCAGGGTCGAATTACAAGTTTATTGCTATTGTTGTAGGAGCATTTGGCAAAGAAAGTAATGGTGGTATTTTTTCTCATTCCAATCTTTCCAAAAAGCTTGAAACATGTGCATTTGGTGTTGGACGACAAGACACAGAACCAGAAACAAATGCCTAGTGTTATTTTGGGAGAGGAAGCATATCCACTGAAATCTTACTTAATGAGACCTTTACCAATATCAATACTTGGACCAACAGAAACCAATTTCAATGAGCGCCTGTCTCGAGCACAACAAGTTGGTGAATGTTCGTTTGGCATTATTAATAGCAAATTGAGACTACTGTAAGAAAAAAGCAATTAAAGCAATTAAAGCAATTGAAGCAAAGCCTGACTGTGCCAATAACATTGTTAAATGTATGTGCTTGTTGCATAACATTATAATAATTGATAAAGAAGGTTAAGAGCAAGTAGCCTCATCTACTTTCCAACAAACACATTCGGAAAAAACTAGATTTGGTACACTATGTGAAAATAAAGGCACCAGTTCTGCGTATGTTATCATAGATAAATTCAAAACATATTTTTCCCCACGAGAATTGTACAAATGAAAATACTTTTTTTACACACAATATATTACCTCTGGAATACTATTCAGAGTGAAAATTCCCTAATGTCAAAATTATACGTTTCTCAACATCCATGTGGAATATGTCCTGAACTCTGCACTATGCAATACAATTCATCAGAAACACAGCAAAGAATCCCATTGAGATGGGATAGTTTGCACTTCAAATATTTTCGTCCGAAGACACTGATAACTTCAGGTACAGTGGACGACCTTCAATATCTTTCAATGATATTGGATCGTTCGCAGCTATTCGTCCAAATTCTGACGAAAATAATTCGGATGAAAATGCAGCCAGTGGACGACTAGCTTAAATAATGGCCAGCAAATATAGATCATTGGCTTAAGTGATTGTGCCACAAACAGCTGATGATAATATTGGCAATCAGCAGTGTCCAGCCCTATATAGATATCAACATGAAGGTTGACTACTTGAAATTCCACAATAATCTCTAAGCCAAGGATATTTTTATTTGGTTTAAGTCAATCAATAAATTAAGTAAATATTTAAAATAAATCAAATAAATATGCATAATATTGTCTCTAGTCACTTCTTCAAACATCTCTTGCACTCTCCTTTACATCAATTTAGACAGTAGTTTGGTCCCTGGCAGTCAGTAGTTTAAAGAAAGAATCGGAAATTTCGTCGATGTTTTTTTTACTTGTGGAGGTGGGGAATTGAGGGGAAAAAAAAAAGATAATTGGGTTGATGACTTGCGTTATATTTTAAAAATTGAAATAGTTGCAGTGTCCAAAATCACATTTTAAGAAACATTTACTTTAGTTATTGTAACGTTGCTTGACATCAACATTACAAGCATGAAGAAAATACGAGTAAAATAACACTATTTCTACAACACCGAAGAATAAACAATACTGGACTCACCAAAAGTGCCCCGTTTCTCGGTCTGTGTGTCTAAAGTCACGTCAACAAACATCCCTGCCCGCGCACATTGTTTCCGCTCCGAATGTAAACACATAACTAGAAGAATTAGTGGTGTGGCATTTTGAGCGTGTTGATCTCGCGTTGCTTCATGGGAGCGGTCATGTGATGGACACGTGATATTCTAGACGCCTCTCCAATGACCTTTTTGTTCCTTTACCGCCCCTATCCCTCTGTTCCATGTGATTGTTCTTCTATGTTCTTTGGTTTCCCCTATGTTCCCCTCCCCTCAGAGAATAACTGTTTATAAACTGATGTTGTGTGTCTCATAAGTCACTTCTTGAATCATCCGTGTCTTTGACACGTACTCTAGGATGGGATTTTTCCCAAGGTATAAATTCAATTTCGGCCGTACTAGTTAAAATTACTCTTTTGGAAATTTGTTATAGGTTTAATGGTAAATTTTAAGTTAGGTCTAAATTCCTTTTTGGCCAGTACCTACAAAATTTAATTTTTTGACTTTCATCTGTTGTTTTGGGTAGTTTCTTTAATATTGTAGGAATGACAAATTACGTAGCCCAAAAATGGCGTAATGTTGTTTATTACTTGCTAACAGTATTACTGAGGTTTTTTGCCCTTCCGGCTTGGTAACATGATTAGAAAGAATGAGGGACCTTTTTTTATTGTAAGTTCTATAACTTACATTTTTGAAGGCGAATGCCTGGGTAGTATGGGAAATGTTGATGGCCCATACGGCTAAATATTGTTTGTTAGATTTATTGTGATGACTAAAATGAATCATTGACTTTCTCTTTTTTTGGTTGCCATGAATATTTATGCTTATAAATTGTAATTATAAAGCATACGATACAGTCCGTTTGTAAAATGCGGATGTTTAGCCTGTGACGTATAGGTATGGTTGTTAGTACATTGCGGGTTGCCGCAGAGACCTATTGAGGGGTCGTATGTTACCGTATGTAATCGTGAATGTAATTGTTAGGACAAAGGTTGCTATGGCAACAGTACCACTGTATAGTAATGGGCATAACCCCATTCTTCATTTTTCTATATTTATATATTTTCTTTTTAACTATCTATTGTTACCTATATGCATATATTCATATATATATATATATATTTATTGTTAATCTTTTCTAAAATAAATATTGATTTATTTTACTTGCCATCTTTAATTTACTATGACAGGTTAAGAGTCATCCTTTTAACTCAAAAGATCCTCGCCCCTTTCCCTTTGAGTGATAATACAGAATAACGGGTGATGGTTGGGAAGGCTTCATGACGACAAATTGTTGTATAGGTCAAACTGAAGGCCTATCAATGTTTATGTGGTCCTAACGCTCTTCTGCAATTTAATCATTTGTTGTTTATTTCTTGCCCTCTTTAGTTTATTGTACATGTGCCCCTGCCCTTGCCCAATAGAGGAGAAGGGGGGCGGTACATTATAATTTAATTATTAGAATTAGTTACATCAGAAACTACTTGTGGGATGATGCACTAATCCTAAAGAGTGTGACCTTGGCTTTATATAGTGTATACTAAGTCCATGAGATATAAAAAATTTCCTTTTGGCATGCTCGGTAAACCAGATAGCCACTTCGCGAATCACTGTCTCGAACAACATGATAAACACAAAATAAAACTACAGTGATGATAAGGTAAATTGTTATTAAAGCCACCACAGTGGACCCTTTTTCTCCCGTAAACTCTTAATCATACCCAAAACACTTTTATACCAAACTTAGAAGTGTAGCACGTCCCAAAAGTTTGTTTGATCAACTCGCATGATACTAGAGATGTGTGTGTGGTAAACTGGCGTGCCCAAGCATTGCGCCTCCAGTTTATAATCAAAGAAGGCCAATGCTAAGCATTGATTGACTGGCTGTCTCATACAAACCTCCCCTTTACTCTGTGAGGT
Source organism: Timema douglasi (assembly GCA_901482245.1). NCBI lineage: Eukaryota > Metazoa > Arthropoda > Insecta > Phasmatodea > Timematidae > Timema > Timema douglasi. The sequence continues at coordinate 47,439 of CABEEJ010002563.1, read as the reverse complement.
CATACATACAAATTAAAATAGAATCCAGCTTCCGGGTAGAAACAAAATAATAGAGATGTGATAGTAAGAACCACAAATGGAAGTATAATGGTTTCAATAGAATGAAAATTACTAGATTAAAATGGTAATAGACAAAAAATAAAGTTAGTGAATTTAAATATAAAAGATATATATATATTTTCTTAGGATTACTTGTTTGAATAAGCATTATATCCTAAAACAACATAAAAGAGAAAATATTTGTCACCAAATAAATAGCTGTATTTAGAGTTCCCATAAATGCTTAAGTATGTAAACTTTGTTTACATTTAAAGGTAGTAAGCTTACCTTGGTTTTTTCCACTATAGAGCAGCTTATATGGTTATGGTAAAACCTGCCAAAGATTGACTGTAAGATTTCACAATAAATAGTGATAGTACAATCAGTTCAAAGCAAGACTACTTATCAGGGTAAACAAAGTTTACATATAAAATACGCATTTAAAAATACAAATAGAACAAACATTAATTTTTTAAATTATTTAATAGATTATCCAAATAGTATTGAAATTATATTACCTGAGATTTAAGGAGTTGCTGAGTAGCATCTACATCATTTGGAAATTCTGTATCTTCTAAACTGTGAGTGAAGCCATCTAAAGATACTGAGACAGTTTTAGTGTTGCTGGAAAATTTCTCTAAGGCCTGGAACATCAGAAAGAACACAATAAAACAATCAGTTTTAATTGTTTCAAATACTTTATAAAGTAAAGTACATAATATATCTTAGTCCATGATAATCTAATATTATGACTGTGATAGTAAAACTGCCCATATTAAGAGACATAGATGTGTCGATGGGAGGCCAGGGGGCAGGTAGGAGATTGGCGTGCCTGGGGGAGGGGAGGTATGTAAGACATACGTGTGCCTACAGGGTGGGGAGTGGCAGGTAGGCCATGGGCCCCTCACCGGCTAGTATTACTTCAAATATTTTCAATGAGGCTGGTACACACATAAATGTAAGAAATAATTATATGGTGGGAAAAGGATGTATTAAACTCTAATTACAATTAAAAAACAACTCTAAAAAACTTATAGAGGTATCTGATTTAAAAAAAATCCAGGTGAGAATCACTCCAAATAAATAATAGAAGCATCAGATTTTTTCCAAAAACTCTTGAGGTTGAACCCCCCCCCCCCCCCCCAAACCAATTTTAGAGGTGTCTTATAACTAAAAAAAAAAAATCCATGTGATTACCGATCCAAAGAGCTTTGAGATAAATATTATTTTTTTAAATCAAGCTATGACAACTCCAAATAGCTCAAAAGCTTGGTGTCATCAGAATAATGTTTGTGTACGTGAACCCTATTTATGATAGTGATTATATATATATAAATTTTAAATCAATTACTTCTTCCACCCTGTGATCTGGGTCATTTTTTTGTTAAAGCCATATATTTTCCACTACCGCCTTACTAGGACTGCCGTAGCTTCATATGCCTAATAATCTAACTTAAGATTAGGAGAGGCACAAAATCCAGTCCCTGCCCATTAATTCATCACTATGAAAGGGTAAACCCACATTTCACCAATGATAAACTTTTCGACCACACCAGTAATCGAACTCAGGACCCTTAAGTCATTAGACAGACACGCTACCGACTGAGCTAAGGTGTTGGATATTTAATATAGACACTTTCATGAATAATTTTCACAAACACAAGCAAAGTTATGATGACATTAGCTTTTGAGCTATTTAGAGTGGTAATTGCTGGATTTTTAATTAGATAATTTTAAAAGCTATTTGGAGTTGTCATTACTTGAGTTTTTTTGTGTGTGTATGAATTTTATAATTTATCCAGATTTCAAATATGTAATCTATCTATACGTTAATAAAATAAAGGGTTTGACTGTCACTGCACGCATAAATCTGAAATTTAAAAAGTTAGTAGCCCTTGTGCAGGAACATTCCCCCTAAAGTCGGAAATTAAAAATTTTTGATAATATTTTTAAAATTAATCAAATACTGGGTTGGAAGCAAAACAATAATATAATGTATAAAAATGAGTTGTTGTCAATCTGTTATTCATTCATACAATAAACACTCACTAGAGTATGTTGAAATCTCACATGCACATTACATAGCTCAGAGGTCCGGTTAACATATAGTCTAAATCTATTTTTGCCATTTTGTTTCAATATGGCAGTAAAAGTATACTACTCTTTGGACTTTTTCTCAAAGTCTTCTTATCGTATTTTCATTGGACTAAGTTTGGAAGGTTTCTGGATATAAATACATTTAAATATAAAACATCTTAAGTGATAAATATACAGTATGAAAAAACGATGCAATGTTTATGTTGTAGTTATAGATCTAGAAAAGGTCTATGATAGATTGCCAAAGGCAAGCTGATTGGTATTTTAAAGAGTAAAGGAGTGAACTGGAAGGAGAGAAAGCTGATAAAGAGTCTGTAATTGGATCAGATGGTAACAGTAAAGAGTGGGCACGAGTGAATGGGAGAAAGCAGAATTGATAGGGAAGTTAGGCAAGGATGCTGTCTCTCTCCCCCACCCTTATTAATATCTATGTGGAGGAGACAATCGAAAAGTGACTATATGGAAAAGAATTATGGTATATGTATTGGTGGGAGCAGAATATAATGTATTAGATTTGCTGATGACATGGTGTGAACGGAAAATAAAAAAATATGTTATATGATCTAAATAAATCCTGTGAAGAATACAAGATTATAATTAATATAAACTACACAAAATGTATGGTCATATGCATGAAAAGGAGGACGGCAATTATCGAGATGAAAAAGGATGAAGTGTGAAATAAGTAGTCTTCAAATACTTAGGAAGCTTGATAATGGAATATATTAAATGCAGCCAAGGTGTGAAATCTCAAAATGCTATAGCAAGGGCATAGAGTTGTATCTAGCTTTAAGAAATTATATTTAGTAATAAATACCATAGGTGCCAAATTAACAAATTGTATTATCTGTTTGCGGCCACACTCCTTCATCCCACCAGTACGACATGACCAATTGAGCAGTTAAGGCAAGTAGGTGGGCTCTATTCGAGAACCTACCACAAGCTTCGAGACTGAGCTAGTATAGACGAGAATATTCTTTACTCCCTTCCTGGACAAGGTTAAATGACATTTCTTGACTTATGGAACAGTCAGACGATCAAACAGTCAGACGATCAAACAGCCACACGTTTCATCACCAAATAGGACTCCCACAAACGCCTCTCCCTGTATCTCTTTACATTCCTACTCTGAGGGCTAAACTGTACATATATAGTGCCAGGAATAGCTAAGAAAAAACACTCTTTGCCAGGATCACAAACAGGTTAGCTGGTTTGCTATGTATATATATGGTGCAAGCTCTAAATTATAAATTTTTGGATTTAATATATACTCATTTTCTAATTCCCTTCCAGCTAAACTAATGTAAATATATATGTGGTAACCCTTATTAACTAATTATTTAAACTGATATTGCTTTTTTTTTACAGAAATAATTGTAACCATTCACAATGAAAGTTAACTTTAAATATTATTGTGGCTTATAAAAGTAAATGGATATTTTTAGTCAACTTTGGGACAGAGTCTTTTCTGGTCAGCACAGATCAATGTATCTTGGAATATTGTAAAATAAATGAATATTTGGTAATCTTAGTCTTAGAGTTTGAATTAATGCCAAGCATTCAAATGGGGAACTCTGAACTTTTCTGTAGCAAGGATCACATTTTCAAATGAAAGTAAAGGATGATTGTTTATTATTCAGAGTTGGCTTTATTTTGATGCTGAGAAATATGTATCTAATATTATTTCAAACTTCTTGTGAGGTAATTTTGGCCGAATGGTGTTTTCTGTAAGATTAACTTGTTTCTCGGGAAGAATAGCTGTTTGCTATTTTTAAATAGATATTGTATACCTCTATAAGGAAAACCTCTTTTCGCTTTATGAGGTAATGTATTATATTTGGAAGAAGGTATAGGAAAGGTGTATGGAAACATATAAAAAGGGACAAACACAATATTGCTTTTACAATGAAAAGAAGAACACAGTTTACACTTTACATTTCTGCCATTGGACAAAGAGGTAACGGTTGTGTCTTAAAGAAAATCGATTGTCACCGCCCAATCCCCCGACCTAGGTTTTACTCTATCGTAACTCATCAGGGAGGAGTATGAAAAGGTGAAATGTGCAACACAACTTACTAAAAGAGGAAACAAATAAAAAACAAACAAAAAAGAGAAAATGGAAAATTGTAAAGAATTATAGGATAAATCGATAGGAACATGTAACAGGTATAACATAAAGGAAAAACACAGGAAAAGGACATTGGATGCAATTAATACATCTCCATAAGAAAAACCTTTTTTCACTTTATGAGGTAATGTATTTGGAAGAAGATAGAGGAAAGGTGGATAGAAACGTATAAAAGGAATGAACACAATATGGCTTTTATAATGAAAAGAAGAACACAGTTCACACTTTACATTGCTGCCAATGGACAGAGGTAACGGTTGCCTCTTAAAGAAAATCGATCATCACCGCCCATTACTCCGACCTAGGTTTTACTCTATCGGAACTCATCAGGGAGGAGTGTGAAAAAGTGAAATGCGCAACACAACTTACTAAAAGAGGAAAAAAAAAACACAAAAGGGAGAAAATGGAAAATTGTAAAGAATGATTATTTCACAAAATTTGTAAAGTTAGGTTAGCGAGAATAATTGTGTAATTAATTAAACGTATTAAATTTCATATTGGTTCTACACGACTTGTTCATAAATACCTTGTTTCTTGTATTGAAACTTATGCTAATGCTCCCAATCAAATTTAATATATAAATATTCCTGGTCATTAAATAATAATTCTCAATATAATCCTTTTTTTGACTTCTTACTTTATAATGTTGGTATGCACCCTAATTACGGTAGGAATCACATCCGAATCCTGGATGACCCCTAAACCGTTTTTAATAATGAGTTTAACAGTTTAACCTATAAATGAGTTTAACAATTTAACCTATAAATGAGTTTAACAGTTTAAACTTTTAATCCTTGGGGATGATTGCCTTCATTTGGCAGAGCACCACATATAAATGTACTGCAAACAAACAGTTCAGTAGTGAAAGAGAGAGAGTACAAGTGACTGTGTTGTCCTCCTGAAGGAGTTCAAACAGTTTATACAAGATAAGGAGTTTAGTATACAATGTTTTGATGTCTCAAGACTTGTCATGTGTATGTGTTAATTGAAAGTAGTGAGCCCACAATCCTAAATGGCTATTAAATTATTGAGAAGAGAGAGCATAGTATTGGAAACATGTTGAAATAGTGTCACCTAAATACAAGTATTTGATATATTTGAAAGAAGGTCCTGGTGAAATGACTGATGGCTTTTACAATGAAAATAAAAATACACTTCACAATGTACAATGCTGCCATTGTTCTTCTTTTCATTGTAAAAGACATATTGTATTTGTTCCCTTTTATATGTTTATATCAATCTTTCCAATACATTCCTCCCAGTATATAAAAATAAGGTACTTCATAAAGCCAAAAGAAGTTCTCCTTAGAGAGATATAGTAAATATGAACACTATATTAATTACATGGTCACCATGGCTCACTTACAACTCTATGTTTGAGCCAATCTTCATGACAATATGGCAGATCCCCTCCAAGATCCGCTGTCAGCTGACTTGTATCAATATGTTCATGAAGTTCTTCTAAATAATTACAAACCACCACCTTAAAAACAAATAAAAAAATAACTGAATTAGATTACTAACAAACAAAAAGTATTCACGTGTGCATAAATTATACGTGAAGATGTTTTTGCATTACTGAATTAGAAAATTAAATAGGGACTATTTTAACAGCTTGGATTTTTAAAATTTAGTGTAACTAAGCATATTAATGTTATATTACATAAACAAAACATGACACACAAAAATAATCAAGCATGTAATAGTTTAAACATATTGGGGTTCTGTGAGACACAGTAAACGTTTTTAACATATTTAAGTCCTGTGATACACAGCACAGGCGCGATAATCCGAAACTGCAAAAATCTGCCTAATGTTGAATAACTGGAAGTGTCTGGTTACTGGAAGAACATAAAAAATAGAAGGTTTTTGTTCAAATCAGACTTTTATTAAAAAACATAACCAAAAAATACTATATAGTCTTTCTTATGTTCTTAAAATTGAAAAATGACACCTGGACACAGGAATCGAACCCGGGACTTTTGGCTTAGTACTCCAATGCTCTAACCATTGAGCTATCCAGGAATCGTCCCGTGCCCGGGGTCATTCTTCACTCACATTTTGAGGCAGAGTCTATGATGGAAATGAGGAAATTGTTGGCGACAAATGTGTGATTTATTAAGATCACAAGCTATCAGATAACACAGCCATCTTCAACTGGGTAGTTGGCTTATTGCTGCCACTTATACAATTATTATAATTGTAAGGGATCGCATATTTAAGAATCAATTAGATAAGGCTATTATGTTGGTTTTAGTGAGGATTTACTCGCATCTAGCTATCATATTCTCGTGTGTCCAGGTGTCATTTTTCAATTTTCAGAATATCATCTTAAGATACGAGTAAATCTTCACTAAAACCAATATAAAAGCTTTGGCTATTTGATTCCTATATCGTCTTAGTCAGAAATGTTTTAATTGTATATTGTATTTTGCATGTATCATTATCAGTTTATTCAATGTAAGAAATGTATTACCCGTTGCATTATTTGTTTTTTTGCTCGTTGGGTGTTGGTGTTGATAGCAGCTAGCTCCTCTTTTGATTTAACAATGTGTGCCCCAGAATCAGGGAAACCATTCTTCTCCATACAATTGTCTGTTGACTCAGTTTTTTTTCTATAATTTCATTAAGTGTCACCATTCGTTCATCAAGTCCTGTCTGAACTTTCCACAAACCGTTCTTCAGTTTCATCACATGTCAATTCTATGTTCTTAGTTTGTATCAATTATGCTACTCGGTAGTTATCTTCATGTTCACAATCTTCTTAATTTCTGTATCATTCATCAATAGCCACAATTACTTCCACAATTAGTTCCCTGGGGTATATTTTTCCAATCTTCAACTACTATGAATAACACATAATTCAGGTTAATTCTTTGAAAGTTTTTTAAATACCAGATCACTAGGTGTGAGAATTAAGGAAACATCGAATTTGAGAGAAATGCTTAGAGGCCTGTCGAAGGCATAATAATTTTGGATTACTGGGCATGCTGAACTTTCGAAAGTTAGATTATCAAGCTTGTATTGTATATTAAAATGAATTTTAGGATAATGTGCAAGGTGTAGATGTGATGCAAAACTATGCATAGAGCAGCAGTGTACTGTAATATCATAAAATGATCACGCAAAATTAGCACAGTTAGATTATCAAGCTTGTACTGTATACTAAAATGAATTTTAGGATAATGTGCAAGGTGTAGATGTGATGCAAAACTATGCATAGAGCAGCATTGTACTGTACTATCATAAAATGATCACACAAAATTAGCACACTTATTCAGAGGCCTAAGGTTTTGTATTTTTGTAATCTATTCCATGAAGTGCAGCAAACCATTTTAGCTGTTTATGTTTTTAAAAATGTACTAAAAAAAACTAGAGATTTAAGGATTTCTGTTTTTCTTGATTGTAAATCTTAAATATTAACCTCACGTTATTTTATTCTTGATTCCTAAACATTTATTATTTTAATTTTTGTCATGCATTCAACCTTAAAATAAAAATATCATTTATTCATATACCATATACTAAAATACACTTAAAAAACATAATTATTAAAAAAATATTTAAGTAATTTAGTTGGAATAAAATTAATTTTCATTTATTAATTCATAAAAAAGTGAATTTTTGGCCCTGTAGTAAATAAGGTTCACTTGAACACAACTGTCATGTTAAGTAAATTTAAAATTTGACAGCATTGAAGGGAAATAGCAATAAACCAATATTTTATACATTGTATCCAATGAAAAATTGTCCCCTTTTCGAAATTTTACCATTTTGTTTCTATACTAGAACTTTCATTTAACAAAATTTGAAAGCAAGAATCGAAATCTAGATATGTGAGATATTGAGATAGATTCTTTAAATACCAGTAAAACTCTAAGATATCAAAGAATTGAGTTAAAGACCCTAAAGAATTATTTTGTTAATAACATTATAATCCACCCTTTCTCCTCCCCCCATCGCAGTTTACTACCCAGCCAGGCTAAACCCATTTATAGATATTAACGATGGATTAATCTAGTATTTAGGTAAATAACCATAATATGTTAATATTAATTGATGTATTCATCTTGTCACCCCTTCAATCTGCCCCCTCAAGTTTCCACTTTCAAATGTCAAAATTGCTGACAAAGTAGTTGGCTTCGAAAAGTACTGTCTACCCCCAAAACGTATCCCCCCTCTCTCACTCAAACTGTCTCATTTGCTGGTTCTTTTACCAATATCCTCTTTGTCAAAGGATAAAATAAATAAATGTTTAATGTTTACTTTAACATGCAAACATGGAGTTGTGATTGGCAAGCATGATTTCACACCTGTCTGTACCCACAATAATATAATTGTGTGTTTTTAAATTCACAAAAGATAATAAGGAATAAAATATTATATTTAATTCATAAAACTTAACTTAGCATTTAAGTGAACAATATGGCAGGATATATAAAACTTATAGTACATTAACATTTTACAGTCTAAAATAAACATTTTTATAAAAATAGCAAAAATAAATGATCAGCAATGCTAGAATTACAATTTCTTTTACTTATTTTTACAAACTGAGCCATAGTCCCGGGTCCTCTACCCCCAACTATCATCTCCAATAATAATAATAAAAAGGACAAGAACTGACTGCCAAGAATAGTTTAAATAAAATAGTTTCTCCTATAGCTGACTACATTACTTTTAACTAGAGCTGGGCCTATGTGGATAACCAATCCGATTTATCGGCCGATATTGGCATAATAGGCTAAGAATAGTTGGTTTTTAATAATGCAGATATTTTACGCCGATAATTCAAAATCTATAGATATATTTTAAATTTTCAAGTCAAGAAAATATAATTCATAGTTCAAACAAAAATATTTAAATACAGTCTCTTGCATGTAAACACAAATTATTTAATTCTGCTTTAGATAGATGTTTTATTTTAAAATAAACAGCAAAACCGACATTCTAAACAAAATGAACCATTCAATTTTATTTACATTAAGGTTTATTTCAAAATATAAAATACTTGATAAATATATTAGAGATAAAGATTTCCACGAGTAACAAAATCAAACACTATCAAAAACAATATTAGGTGGGCCAGTAGGATTTTATTTGTTGTGGATTTATAAAAAATTAAAAATACATCATATTAAGGCTTTAAGTAACATAGTTCTAAGTGAATACAATTTGTATACCAACCTAATATGAAATATTATCTACATCTATCAGTATAACCTGAGGCCTATGCATGCGCAAAGCATTTTGCTTTCTATTTAAATAATTTTCATTTTGGATTCTAGTTATTTATATTTTATATACCAACTATTTTTTTCCATTGATTGAATTAACTAATCAATATTTTATTTACGTAACTGTAACTTATTCACACAGCAAACACAATTAACACATTAAAGATAACGTATCATTATTGTTCTATTTCGTACTCTAGGGGCTAAGTGCATAGAACTGGGGTCAGTAATCATGTGTTTTTCTTTTATTAATGGTGTGACGTCAACTGCATGTCGATTACTGAGTGATCCAAGATCCACTCGATTGAGTGCTCAATGAGCACTCCTCAAGATCAATTCTTAGAGAGCGTTCAAGCGTGATGTCGAGGTACCAATTTACAACTGTTGTAAATAGTTGTTTGGTTATTTTGTCATTTAACTGAGAATTTATATATTGATCATTTAATTGAGGATTAATAATATAACAAACAGCAAAGATAAAACTTTCCACTGCCTGGGAATATTTTTATTTGCACTTAAATAAAAAATAACTAGAAATGCCTTTCGTGTTGTTTTTTCTGTTTTGGTGGTTATCATGAAAAGTATAAAAGTGGCAAAATCAGATAATTCTTTTTTTTTGAGCATTGTTTATTATTTATTATTTAGCAATTTAGAGGAAGTGAACCTGAATTTGCGTGAAGGTAGAGTTGAAAATCATTTAGGAAAAACCACCCTCAGTTCACCTGACCAAGATTTGAACCTCGATCTCCCCGCCCTCGGCAGTTTAGCTCAACACAAAACTAAAGCATTAGTCAACCACACCACCAAGGTGGGTCTTGAGTATTGTTACTGTACACTTTTGTAATATTGAAAAAAAAAAAAACTAAATCGGCATCAGTTATCAGCAATATTGGCAACAAAATATTGGTATTGGCAATATCTGCAAAGAGGCTTATTGGCCCAACCCTACTTTTAACACTAAAGCACAGTAAAATGATTGGTGTAAACTTTATTTGCAAATAATTTCTTATGAGATGTATTAGACCTCACATAGAAAGGAGAAAAGTAATCTCTTAAAGTACAGTTTAGAGCCAAAAGGAAACCAATTAAACTGACATTATTAGTCAGGAGTTATTTGTAGAAAGAAACTTAAGAATCTCCAAAATTTGAAAAATGAGCTCTCTACTGTCCTGAAGCTCTTTTTTCTGGAAATTTTCAGACAGTAGATGAACTCCCAACATGAAGGAACTCAGCCATTCCCCCAACCCCCATAAAATGGATGACATATTTCAATATTTGTATTTTTGCCCCCTCAATTACTTCATAACAGGACCACTGCACTCTGTTTCATGTAATTTAAAGAAATATTTTAAGATATATATAATTTTTTCTACAAGCACTTTTATAAATATTTAAATGCTTGAATTTAAAGTGTGTCTAGATACATTCCTCAAGAGCCATTTAAAAGTGTTTTAAAGGGTTAGGCTTACTATATGGATCCATGAAACCAGGGCTGTGAAGTCAGAGTTGTAGAATTATAATCGGAAGCAGTTTTGGGTGGAGTCGAACTTGGTAAAAGTGTACCGACTCCAACTTTGAAATGAAAACTTATAAAATTATAACAATATTTTATATAAAAAAAATTATAACAATATTTTATATAAAAAAAAATTATTTAGGACCAATATTTAAAATTTGGTTTAGTAAATTTATAATTTAAATATAAATTAACAAATCCAAAGAAGCTTCCCATGAAATCATCTGTATTGGAGCATGTTATTGCAGTAAATTTTATTTATAATGAATATACATTAGCCATTTATGAAGGTGTCGGAATCAGAGTCTGACAGAAAAATGGATAAATCGAAGTTTAAGGCTTGGTGTACCAACTCCACAGCCCTGTATGAAACTAAAGTCACTAAGTTCTGACAGGTGGCCCTTCTAATTAAGATGGTGAATTATTATCATAAGCTCATACAAACTGTATCTTACCTTCTTTGTTATAAAAAAAAAATCTAAGTATTTTCCATTATATAGGCTATGTTTGTTTTTTTATCATTCCAAATTCAAAGCACAATTATCTTTACCTCTAAATGCTAAGTAGAAATCTTATTATAAGTGTATTGAGATCGTCCATCTCTAATGTAAATTTGAAATGAATCAAAGTACTAATTATTTACAATTCATGGAGGTGAATATGATCCTGAAGTCTCAAGAAATTGTGTGGCAATCACTAGAGGAATACAAATATTTCTTAGGTATATTGGATGGGAAACAAACCTTTAAAATATTTTGGTGCAGCTGTCCTATTTTAATTATTGGCCAAGGTCACAGATAAGGTATACAACATACACTAAGCCTTACGGGGGCTTCGCTACACTTCATGAGCCAAGTTGGGTCATTGGGCACGGGTGAGTGCTAGTTGCAGTTTTCGATGATAGCAGTTATTCCAAGTAAAACAACTCACTTTCAAATTGTTTGTTGTAATTAAGTGGTGGTCCAAACACAATCCTTTTTTTTAAGCACTGTGTCTTACTACCCATTCAGGCTATACGCTTATGTACTTATTATGCTAATGGGTTAGGGATGAAAAACCTTCAGCAGTCTAGTCTATTGTGGGTGTAGCACCTTAGACCATGCCGCCACCGAAGCAGTCCCTGTACCAGTAATCCCTCCTCTCCCCAACTCACCCCCTTATTTCCTTTTAATGAACAAACCTTTTCAGACAAGTAACGAGTCAACAACGGTATTTGAAGATTGTTTACAACTAGATAATTTACTTGAACATAAAAAAACGACCAAAGTATTCTAAGTTTTCTTTTTAATTTAAAGTCTGAATAGGCACGTTTGGGGAGTTGGAGTGGGGCCACTATTTGAACCTAGCTATGTGAAAGCTGTTTTATTAAAACTAAAAGGTCATTTGCCATTTTCATTTGGTCTCTAGTAAAACCATCTTTAAAGTAAAATATTTCAAAAATGCCTGCTTAATAGTGATGTCACTTGACACTGGATGTGGCAATCCCAATGTTAAAAGACTCATGGTCTCCCAATGAGCGCAATCATTTTATCTTGAAGACTGTGGCCAAGGTCGAATCAAAAGAATGATGAGCTATATTTTTTATGTTTGCAAGTAAATGTATGTTAATTATGTGGCTGGATGGGGTGAAAAAATTACAATATTAGCTAATAGGAGCTGGGTTGCCACTTTCAGGAGGAAAATCAAGTGCTAGAGGAAGACATTTTCAAATCTCGTTGGGCCGGATCTATGCTAAGGTCAGCAAGTAGGAGAATATTCTCTTAAATGTGGTGAGGTGGTAGAACTGGTTGCATTCAGCTAAAGCGGATTCTGTTTTTATTATTGTTGTGTAGTATTTCCTTAGTCAATCTTAGTGATTCAAAATACATAGTCAATCATATACTACTAATAAATTAAGAATATGAAAATAAACTACAAAATGATTTGTAAAATAAAATTATTATAATTATATTACAAATCATTTGGCATTTTATTTTTATATTCTTAAACCCTAAACGCTCAGCGTGTCGATCTATCGGCGTGCCAAGTAGTGGCTAAAACACACGGCCGATCCATCGGCGCCAGCCAAATCTAGTCTTTTCGTTAGATATATTATTACTAGATGTTACCACAAGGACTGTATCATAAATTTGAATAAATATTTAGTATTTTATTCAACAGAAAGCACTGTAATGTTTATGAAAATATTTTTTTTTAACAAATGAAGTTTGTTATTCTCACACGTTTACATCATGGCACAATTACATTTCTGGCTTCCGTGTTTCTCTTAAGTAAGTGTGTATTATGTGTTTTGCAGTTGATATTTTATTTTCATTATAAAGTTTATTTATTATTTTGTGCTTATATTCTTCATAATTATTTTTATTGAAAGTTATCCAGGCCTAAGTGTTGGGGCAATAGTTTGATTTGATTTTTATCTTTGCAATGGCTGGTCCAAGTTCTAGGCTAAATGACTCGGATATATTAGATTATTTAGACACTATTGGCAATGAGAGTGACTTTGTGCCTCAAAATGACTCTGATACCAATAGTGATGACACAATAGCCCAGATCTTATGACTTCATGGAGAGTGTTTTCCCAAACACAGGCACCGACTTCAAAATTGTAAGTACCGTCCCGTATAATGTGATTTTACAAAAAGTCATATAGTTTAAAATCAGACAATCTTACAAACACCAAACTTATATGAAATTTTATAGAAATAAATGCTTTTTCTTGCAGGATGACTGATGAAGAAGGAAGCCGTACAAAAAAAAAAGAGATTTTTTTTAACTTTGAATAATAAATTATATTACAAGTTTTCAAATTTACAAATTTCTATTTTTTTTATTTATTTTTTCAAAATATCTGGAGCGGAATGATTTATGATTTTTATTTTTTTTTATCTTTAATGTTTATTGTATAAGTGGGATGTTTTCCATTTGTATACATTAAAAACTTTTTTAATGGGAAAATTTAAAGTGTTTAGAGGTAAATATGTGAAAATTAGCCCAAGTTTTTTGGATAGGCCAAGTGAAAATGTGTTGAGTGCAAAAGGTTAAATTGGTGGTTCATTTAAGATAGAAAAAGTCTAAATTGTTAGCTTTAAGCCAATTTTGAATTCATAAAAATGTAGAAAACTGAGCCTGAGGCATATGAATGATTCCAATGTATTTCAGTTATGTTTACAAGTTGGCTCAGTGGCAATTTCTTTTTTCCTGCTACTGTTTGAATCCTTTGTAAATAAACCATTTTCAAATTCCTAGTACCAAAATGTATATTAAAAAATTACGATTCTTTAAAATGTTTGTTCAAATTATCAATTATCACTGTTTTTATCATTTTCCACCTTGTTCTTAAACTAAAGAATGTCATCCCCATTAATCCATGAATTAGACAATATGTTTAGTAGGGGCTTATAGGTCAAGGAGGTGACATTTTGAAATAAAGACTCACCCTAAATTTGAACTCATCCTTGAAAATTTTGCTGCTAACTTCAGAAAGAGCCTTCTGCAAGAAACTGGCAGGCCGCAAAACATATGCCACATTAATAAGCCCAGGGAAGAAATCCTGAAATTGCAAAGCAAAGTTATAAAGAAGCAAGTATGAAGAAGAAAACAATACAAATTTAGCTAAAGGTATCAATTTCAGTACCCACACATACACTACTATATTAAAGCAAGACTAAATAGAGCTAGTGTCAGTGGGAGTAAGTATATTAGGATTCTAACAGCAATTTCTCAAAAGGAAACTTAAACTAAAATATTGATTAAGTGTTTCCAGAGCCATGACTATAGTCATAAAATGATTGACAAATGTGAGATAAAAACTCACAAGCAAATGTGACTTGGCATTATTTATATGGTATGTATTAGCTTAGCATGGTAAAAATTATCAGATAGCAGATTGTTAAGAGGTTGAGCTGTTAAGGTGGGATGGAATAGGTCATGAGAAAAGGCCAGTGTTTTTGAAGTTCTTATGGCAAAACTTTTTTTGGCTAAATGAAAAAACAATATTGCTCTGTACAAACATATTAATTTTCTTCACATGTTGATATCAACAGTTCGTGAATATCTGTTATGAGCATGGTGGCATTATCTAACAAACTTTTTAAATGAAGTGAAAAAGTTGTCATATTTCATAACACCCTTGACAGATGGTTAAGAAAATTTTAGGTGATTTTGATTTAAAGAAAATTGAATTCTATGTTTGAACTGGAGCAATATGTTATTTATTTTGGTCAAAAAAAAATTCCATAAAAACTGCAAAAACCATGACCTCTTTTCATGTCCCCTTCCATCCCACCTTAACTGATAGTTATAAAGAAATTTTAAAACCGAACTACAAACTTAACCAGATTTGTCGGAAGCATTTAAATTAGGGTTCTTTAAAACGTTCTGATGTACCGATTTCCTTAATTAAACTCTACCATATTTATGATATAAATCTCTAAGATTACTGTCAGAAATTAAAATATCTCAGGATTTGTTTATCAAATTAAATTTAACATAATAAATTTAATGAAAATACCAAATTTTTAGTCTACATATTTATTTAAAATTGGACTATTTAATAAAAAAACAATTATATTAAGAAAATGTCTAAAGAATATTAAAATAATACAATCGGGGCATAATCATAGTCTTTGTTCATCTATCTTCTCTTCTTCAAAATAGATATTTTTTGTTCTTAATTGTTGAGAGTCTGTTGATGGAAGAATATTTTATTTTAAACTAATTAAATATTTTTTAGCACATCTTACTAGCCATTTGGATTATAACCTATTTCTTGTTCTATCTTAGCTCATTTAAATTGGTATTTTTAGCACCACTTCTTACTACTCGTTTGTGTTATACACTCATGTACTAATTATGCTAATGTTTTGGGGATGAGTAAGGTTATATTTAGAAGAAGTGTACCAGCATTTGCATGGAGGCCGAGTGTAAAACCATTTAGAAAAACCACTTGAGTGAGATTCGAGCTTTGATCTACTTGTCATTGGCAGTCTTGATTACCGCGAGAGTGGAAGCTTAGACCATGCAGCCTCCAAAGTGGATTAAATTGGTATACAATTGTTTCTTAATTAAGTTTTGGTTATACATAATTTTCTACTGCAGAGGGGGAATGTACGAGTGGGGTTGGCCAATTTTGCATAAGAAGAGGGTCCGGGGTCTTCCATAAACCACATTACACTTTGTGGGGTGGGTTGGGGTGTAGCTTTAATGTCTATCTGGTGTTACATGGGGGAAGGGGGAGGTACATCAAAGTGTTACGTAACAAAGATTTTGTACTAATTCTAATGTTGAAAAATTATAATAATGTTCATGTTTTCACTTTTAATAAACAAACTTATAGATAACTTCTGAACATCTACAGCGTTGAAAATGCAATTTTATCAATATTTCAGGAGACCTGGCGGTCTAAGGATAAGGAGTCAGACTTCTGTGTTGTGTTCCGGGGTTCAATCCTCGGTTCTGGCACAAATTTATCTGATTGCCCAACCCTTCCTTCACCTATGACAAGACGTGTATTAATCACAATTTGTGACTGTGTGGAGTGCCAGGCCCCCACCATGGTTCGGATCCCGAGTTAAACTATAAGTCCTCCATTTAATCTCACAATCACCCTACCATTACACAGTAGCGTAAATGCATATAACCTGAACGGGTAGTAAGACGCGATAATAATAATAATAATAACCAATACTTCAAATGCGCTTAGGTGGAATTATCTACCTGAGACTATGAGCGCCAAGAAAATTCAATATCACATATTTCATGTGCATGATAGTGAAATGTTTATACTCACGGCTTTTGTTTAGACTTGTCCAATCCACTGACTCACTCACATGCTTTTAGTTGGATAGTGGATGTCTGTCACAGCGGGCTTAATTTGTAAGTTTAATTGAAGGTGAGAATAATTTAGATTCCTATTGCACGTTCTTTTAAATAGACCGTTAATAATCAGAATCAAACATAAAGAATGAATTCATGGGTTATCCTGCTGCTGTCTTGTATTCTGCTCCCACCTACATCACGATAAGAAGTGGGAAACATTCTTAATATATGGCAAGCACCCATGCCAAGGATTTGGGGAAACTGATCAACTTAGACAACATCATGAAAAATACTGCCTTTGTTTTAAGCTTACCCTCGTGCTATCTGTAAATGGGGGACTAGACAAAAACCCGAGGTACACAAAAGTAAATCACCCACACTACCCAACATTTTAGAGACTTTGATTTTGACAAATTATACATTTTGAGGTTTTGGGGAAAGAAGGATGGGGAGAAACAAACATGGAGGGTAGAAGGCTGTTGGGTTATGTGGAAGAAATAAAATGAAAGTGTCAAACATCTGTTAAAAGAAGGAAAGAGAAAGCCATAAGATCACTAGAAACAGGATGGGGAGCAAAAGTCGGTGATAGACTACTTTCTCATGGATGAAGAAATAAACCGTAAACATCAAAGTAATGCCAAGTTTGTCCTTAGATGGTGACCCCAGGTTGTTGGTGGCAGACATAAAGGGTTGGGAATGTAGGAGAAAGGTAGTAAGACAATAAAGAAGAATAAGGGTGTGGAGGCTTTAAAATGAAGAAGAAAAAGAGCTGTACTTAAGAAAAGTAAGAAGCTTAATGCCCAAGGAAAAGATGCAAAGTGTTGAGGTTAAATGGGAAAGGTTAAAGAACAGTTTGGTGAGAAATGCATAGGAGTATTAAGAGGTAGTGGAAGGAGATACCCTGGTGTAATGACAAGGTGAAGGTAGCAGTGGACGAGAAGAATATAGCATTCAGAAGAAGTTTTTTTAAGAGAGGAAGAATATAGGGATAAGAAGAAAAGATCAAAGCAAGTGGTAAGGGAAACCAGGAAGTATTGGATGCAAAAGAGGACAGAACTGTTGTAACGAGACGTGGATGGAAATAAAGTGTTATATAGCTAATGAGAAAAAGAAGGAGATAAAAAAGACTAGAAGGTAGAATGATGGCTGAAGAAGGAAAAATATGCACTACAGGAGAAGGAGAAGAAGAAGAAGAAAACGAGTTATGGATAAGATATTTTGTGAAAATCTTCAACCCGGAAGAGAAAAGGGATGGGAGTGAAACAGAGAAACAGGGAGAAATAACAGAATAATAGGAAAGTGATCCCACATGAAAAGAGGTGAAGAATGCATTAAAGAGAAACACTGGGTGTGGACAAACTTACTGCGGAAGTGATAAGAGCTGCAGGTGAAGTAGGTATACAATGATTATAAAGTACTGAATGCTGAGAGGGATTTGGAAGGAGAACAAGGTTCCAGAAGACTGGATAAAGGGAGTAATGATATCTAGTTTAAAGAAAGGATACAGAAAGAGATGTATAAATTATATGGGGATAATGCTGATGTGACACTGTACGAAAATATATGAGAAGATACTGGAAAAGAGAATAATAAATAAAATGAAAGGAAGGTGGAGAGTGGAAGAGCACAGATTTAGGGAAAAGAGGTCTGCAGTATACTTAATCTTTGTCATACGACAGCTGATGAAAAGAAGGTATAAATATAGGAAAAATTTGGTATTGGTATTTATGGATGTGGAGAAGGCATATGATAGCGTGGATGGAAATAAAGTTTGGAAAGCGATGAAAGAGGCTGAAGTCCAACAAGGAGTTGTAATGAGAGTGAAAAGCATGTATGTGGATAAGAGAAGTTGTGTTTAGACACAGAGTGGGAGGACAGAATGGTTCAAAATAAAAAATGGATTGAAACAGAGGAGTGGCCTCTCACCATTATTATTTGTAATGGTAATCAAAATGGTCATGAAAAAAGTTACAGGAAAACTTGGGGAGCATAGAATGAAAGCCATGATGTATGCTGTTGACTTGATGATATGAGGGGAAGAAGGCAGAATAAATATATGAAAAGTTACAGGAATGGAATAAGGAAGTGAAAAAACGTGAAATGAAATTTAGCATGGTAAAGTGTCAAATGATGGTAATTAAGTAATCAAGTAAAAGTACAGAACGTAAAATACCTTGGAAGCGTGATTGAGGTGAAAGGAGCATGCTAGTTGTTACCAGAAGAGATATGATTAGGAATGAAGATGTAAGGACTAGAGTTGGGGTGGTAGAAATAGTAGAGGAATCTAGGATGAGGGACAGATAGCAGCAAGTGTGCAAATGAGAGGTGGAGAGTGGAAGAGAGTGCTGAACTAAGAATGGTGGAAGGCTAGAGGGAGATGGAGGCATTTTACCAAACAGACCCGGCCAAAGGCTGGAAACAGTTCATGATGATGATGATGATGATGATGATGATGA
>CABEEJ010002563.1:0-28036 GCA_901482245.1 Timema douglasi | reverse complement strand
CTTAGAAAATGGGCAAAGGGTGTATTTCACCGCAGAAACGGCTGAACAAGTGGCCCGAAATCCACGCAAAACAACTTTGCTTGCTTTCTTTGAGCTCTGTAATGAAGATGAATTCGCAAAGACACTGCTATACCACGAAGTCCCGCAATATTTCACATGGGCCAATAATAAGTTTACAAGAAGGAAGCGTGGTGAGAACGTAGTTGGCCATCCAGGAATAAAAAAAGATGCTGCTTTAGGAAGAGTCTATGGTGTTCATCCTTCTCAATCTGAGTGTTTTTATCTTAGGATGTTGCTGCATCACGTACGCGGTCCAACTTCATTCCAGCACTTGAAAACTGTGGACGGAGTTCTCAAAGAGACCTATCAAGCTGCTTGCCGTGCTAGAGGTTTGCTAGAAAACGATGACCATTGGGAAAATACTCTAAGAGAAGCATCGCTTTTGCAATGTCCAATACAACTAAGAGAGTTGTTTGTGGTCATACTTTTATTTTGTCAGCCATCGGAGCCATTCAAATTGTGGGACAGTTTCAAAGATGATTTGTGTGAAGATGTTAGACACAGAATCAGACAGGAAAATCAAGACTTCGCGTTACCATACAATGAGAATATTTATAACGAAGGTTTGATACAAATAGAAAATAGATTGTTGCAATTAAATGACAAAAGTCTAAGTGATTTTGGATTACCTTCTTCAGTTCGTACAGAAAACAATGTTGCAGATACAATGGCACATCACTACGATACAAATGATTTGACCGCTTTCGTCAATGAAAACCTACCAAAATTAGTCCCAGATCAAAAACATGCTTTTGAGACTATAGTCGACAGCGTGAATAATGACAAACGAAAAATATTTTTCTTGGATGCGCCAGGGGGAACAGGAAAGACGTTTCTTGCTAATTTGATACTTGCTAAGGTCAGAGAATCAGGGAAGATAGCAATAGCAGTTGCTTCCTCCGGAATTGCTGCAACTCTCTTGAGAGGTGGCAAAACTGCTCATTCTACTTTTAAACTTTCGCTATCTGTAAATCTTGAGCAACAATCTACATGTTCTATCCGCAAAAACGGGCCTCTAGGTAAATTACTACAAGACACCTCATTAGTTATGTGGGACGAATGCACGATGAGCCATAGAGCACATATAGAGGCCGTGAACAGAACCTTAAAAGACCTCAGGAACTCCTCTGCAGTCATGGGCGGGATTACTTTTGTATTTGCTGGAGATTTCCGACAGACTCTCCCCGTTATTAACAGAGGTACGCGAGCAGATATCATCAAAGCATGCTTGAAATCGTCTCCCTTATGGACTTCGATTGAAACATTAAAATTAAGGACGAATATGAGAGCTCATCTTCATGGAAGTGACAGTGATTTCCCACAACAACTGCTAAAACTTGGTGAAGGAATTTTCCCTGCTCCAAATTTAAGCGGATATAGTGACATTATTCTGGATGAGTATCTAGGCCAAATACTCCATGATTTGGAAAATTTAATAGATGCAGTATACCCTGATATCGAGAATTTGCACGAAAAGGACTTTCATTGGTTGTGCTCTAGGGCAATAGTATCAGTAAAGAATGATACTGTCAACGAAATAAACAATCTTATCGTTCAAAAAGTCAGCGGTCAGATAAAAAAATACAAGTCGATAGACACTGTAACTAATATTGAAGATACAGTTCATTATCCACAGGAATTTTTGAATTCCTTGAACCCTTCTGGATTACCACCACACGAACTGACGTTAAAAATTGGAATTCCAATCATGCTTTTGAGAAATTTAAGCCCTCCAAGCATGTGCAATGGGACGAGGTTGCTTATTAAGGAGTTAAAGGAAAATTTAATTGTAGCGACTATTATGACCGGTCCAGCAGCTGGTCAACTAGCTCATATACCGAGGATACCGATGATCCCAAGTGATTTGCCAATCCCATTTAAACGGCTTCAATTTCCGGTAAAAACATCTTTCGCATTAACAATTAACAAGTCCCAAGGTCAAACCTTCGAATTAGTTGGGATCGATCTGCGAAATAAATGTTTTACTCATGGTCAATTATACGTTGGCCTATCGCGGGTTGGAGCCCCTGAAAATCAATTTATTTTGCTGCCACAAAATAAAACCACATCAAATATTGTTTACAGGGAGGCTCTTACTCAATAAATTAAATGGCTTTTGTTTTGCGGTTATGACCTTTTAACAATTAGTATAAGTATAAATAAAAAAATATTGAAAAATGACCAAAAAAAAGTGAAAAATAATATATATAAAAAATAAAAAAATAAATAAAATATAAAAAAACAATGTAAATACAAAAACAAGTTTAAGAAAATATATTAACAAAAAAAATTAAGATCTTAGTTTTTTGTTTTCAATGAATGTTATTTTTTTAGAAACTCACTGTAAAACATTGTGTATTTTCTTTTATTATATTATTATGCCCGTACGAAGCCGGGATGGGCTGCTAGTAAGTTATAATAATACTCTCTTAAATCATTTATAACCGGGATTTAAAATTGATTCTAAGAAGTATTAAATGTGAGTCCTTTTAGTATCACAAAAACTTCCCTATGAAATAATGACATTCATTCTTGGTGAGAAAATGTATGTAACACAAGTTAGGGAGGTAGGGGTCAGACTAAATGTCTACATGGTGTTATACAGGGAGAGGGGTTAAAACGGTAAGAAAAAAGTGTTACATGGTCTATGGATGACCCCCATTAGTCTCCCTTTATTACGTTAAGTCCCCTTTTCCCACAATAACAAGACACTTTTCATAATTACGCACTTTAATTTTTATTTAACACACACACACTATTACTGAGGCTGCATTACAATCCAAGATATTTTCAAACATCTCCTATGTGGAACACTTGATGGTTCAGTTACAAATTTATATTTTATCCTCGATTAAGAATCATTCTTTCGACAAGCTGTTCAATATTGATTATGGTAATTGTACATGCAAAGCGCGGTATTATTTAGAGTAATTTTCAATTAGGACGAGCAAAATTACTTTGCAATAATATGGTATCAGTCCGCATCTGTTTCCATACTGTTCAGAAGGATAATTAGTGTGGCTATTATCAACCTACCTCCAAATCCAACTCTACACCAAGAAATGCACGATCTAATGTCACGCTCCTGGAAAACACCTTTGAAACTAATATGATTTTACATGTCATGTTATGTGTGCTATTTGTGAATAAGCATTAGCAATTACCAGAACTATAAATATTTGATTATTAAATTTTATATAAATATGAGCTAAGGAAATAGCCCGAAAAAAAATGTGTTAAAGTTTTTTTTTTATGAATATGAACATTACTGATATTTTGAGCAGAACCGTCTTCACAGAATTCCATTTGTCTGAACGACGATCAATTACTAGTACAAATCCTTGGTCCACTTCCTGCATCCTGCTGGCACAAAAAAAAACACCAATATGACACTAAAGAAATGAACATATTAAATAAACCCAAAAATCTACTCACTTATACAAAGTCTTGCGTGCAAGCAGCTAAGTTAACTATTAATTAAATCCCCCAAACAATATGAGATGAACTTATTAATTTAGTTGGGCAAGGTTTTTATAATTGTATTTTTAAGCTTAAAAGATAGGCCCGTGTAATTGTCAGAATTTAATCAAGCTTATAAGACAATCTAGTTGTGACATATTAATAAATGTATGTAACCCACTCCGCTACAGGTGTTAAGAATTAATAGGTTTAATACTTACTTACTCTATGGCATTAGGAAATAGAAAGTTCATTGACACACTTACAAAAGTATTCCATCTTTTCCCATCTTAAGCTAGTTCTATTCAAACTACCTCTTTATACACTATCTCTTTCAATTCCATTCTAAAGTTATCCTTCCATCTGTGTCTAAGTCTTCCTATTCGTCTTTTCCCATTTGGTTTGCCAATCAATCCCTTGAACACGGTTATAGATTCTTCCATTCACACTACATATCCTGCTCACCGTAATCTGTGAAATTTGACTATCCTAATATGTCTAGTGATTTTTACAAGGAATGTAGCTCATCATTATACAAACTCCTCCACTTCCCAATATCTTCTTCCCTTTTTGAACCAAATTTCAGCCTAGGCACCTTGTCTTAGAACATCCTTAATTTGTTTTCATCATATAAGGTAAGAGACCATGTTTCACAACCATAAAGAACGAGGAAAACTATTGTTTTGTATATTCTGAGTGTTACATTTCTTGACAGCAGGCAAAATGTTAACAGCTTATTAACCGAGTAAAAGCATGCATTTCCTGACTATTATTTTCCTTATTTCCACTCTAACATTGTTATTGCTGTTTAAATCGTTGATAAATATTGAGAGACCCATTAACCATGTCAAATGATATGTTGTTCACAGTAATTTCTAAATTATTGTCACTCGCCTCGATGGCATAGTTAGCTAACGCGCTAGTCATGTTGAGCTCGGCTGACAAGGACAGGGAGATCGAGGGTCGAATCTCGGTCGGGTGAACTGAGGGGGGGGTTTTCCTAAATGGTTTTACACTTTCCCTCCACGCAAATGCGGTTTCACTTCCTCTAAATTCAACCTTCCCACTTCCTAATCCATTAACATAATTAGTACTTAAGCATATAACCTGAACGGGTAGTAAGACGCAGTGCTAAATAAAAAAATAAAAATTATCGTCCTTAATCTGTGTTCTCTGGGTGATCATATACTTAGGCTTTTCAGTGTTCACTTCTATACTTATTTCCTTACTAGCCTCTAATAAAATGTCTACATTTCTTGCAACAGCTTCCTTACTCAAACCTAACAAAGTTAAATCATCTGTATATCCTAACATCTCCATTGTATCATTTAATGTCAAGCTTTCTCTACTTTCTTGCATTACCCTAATAGCATACTCTAAAACTAGATGAAAAAGTAATGGGGAAATAACTAAATTTAATATCAATATATATGAAATTTAGTTACTTTATATCAGTAGCCATTACAATTATGAAATACTATGTCCCATAAACAAATTTATTAACATAATACAAGATAAAATAAAAGTATATTTAAATTACTCATTTCGTTAATACATCAAACCCTAAATAATATCTTGAAAGAACAAGTTTTGTTTGATAAAATAATATTACTCAAAAATTTGTATAATGATGAGATAACCATTAGGTCCGGTATTTAAAGGAAAATTATTATAACTATTAAAGATGGGACAATATCAGTTTTTCGATTCTGATTCTCGATTCCAATTCTTAAATTTTTACCTCGATTTCTCGATACCCAATTCTTACTAGAATAGACCTGAAATGAAGTGGGAACTGCCATATTGGTATAAGAAAATATTTTATTTATGTTAAAAGAGTAATATACTTTTAGTGAAAATGTAAAGATAAACTTCTCCCATTGGTTGCAATAATTTGGTTAAAGTTTAGTATGCATTTATATTTTCACATTAAAATATGATGGATATATTTAAGTGCCGGTGAAAATGGAATTTTAAATTATTTGCCACTTTGTAGCACTTTCACTGAATAGTTTAAAGAGGTAAAACCGTGATAGGTGAGCCTTTTTTACCAATTTGATTTTATTCTGGATATTTCGGTAAACGTCTATTGAATATTAATAACTAGACTTTTATAACTTTTTTCCTTTACAAATTACAGTTATGATTTTAATTTTGGCTTTAAAATTTTGAAATAAACTTTACCTAAATTTTTATTTAATTTGTGAGAGTAAATTTGCAAAGCAATCATAATACCCGGGTTTGGTGTCTGTTAATTTATTAGATATATATAGATATTGATAAAAAAAATTGTATCAGCCCACAATCAAGCCATACTGACCAAACTGAACAAGTACCAATAAAAATAAATGAAAACAGTAACTCTGGTAAGGATTGTTTTAAAAAAAAAGTCTTCAGAAGAATGAAAAAAACATTCTGCTGCTGCAAAAGTTTAGTATGTCATCAAATGTCATTGGCCTAAAACAAATTTTGAATAAAAAGTTAATTATGTTCACAGATTCATTGGACCTAAAATTCACAACACAAAAAGCTAATTAGCCTAAACTTAATTTCCCTCAAAGTCTGTTGTACACTTATACACTTATGTGCTAATTACAATAATGGATTTAGGGATTAGGAGGGTTATATTTAGATGAAGTGTACCCACATTTGTGTGGAAGGAGAGTGGAAAATAATTTTGGGAAAAGATTTTGGAAAATAAACATTAGTACACCTGACCAAGATTCGAACCTTGATCTCACTGTCATATACAATCTGGCCCAGGGGTCAGCAAACTATGGCCCATAGGCCAAATCTGACACACCAACTTTTTTTGTATGGCCCGCAAGCTAAGAATTGATTACATATTTTCAAATTAAAATCCAGCAGCGTTCTTCGGCTGTTGATGCAAGTGAAGAAAAAATTTCCATATTTCAAAATCCATTTGACTGTACAATTGAGAAAATTCCACCTACTCTTCAATTGGAAGTGATTAATCTGCAGTGTGATTATATGCTTAAACGCAAATTTTAAGAGAAGTATCTAACAGGATTCTATAAATGTCTTCCAAGCAATGAATATGGCCAATTAAGATCATATGCTCAGGGTTTTATATCTGTATTTTGGAGTAACTACCTGTGTGAAAAAAACCTTTTCAAATATGAAATGCATAAAATCTCAATATAGGTCAGCATTAACAAATGAACATACGTAATCAATTTTTATTATAGGAAGTACTAACTTTTAACCCTAATTCGGTGAAATTTTATCTCAAAAAATGCAATTTCATTCTTCTCATTGGGAGAGCTGTATTTCAAGCAAATGTAGTACACTTATTTATTATTTTTATTGTTATTATTATTATGGTTTTCCATTTTGTTCAATAAATTTTTGAAAACTTGATTTTTCCCTTGTTAAATAAGTAGGCCTACCTACAAAAATATCCTCGAGTTTGCCTCTTGGCCCACAGCACCTAAAATACTTACTATTTGGCCTTTTACAAAACAAGTTTGCCGACCCCTGGTCTAGCCTACTGAAAGAGTAGTGGGTTGGAACATGCGGCCACCAACGTGAGTTAGTAACATATTTAATTACATCTAAATTCAGTTGGCCTAAAATTTTTTAGCCTAAAATGAACCACAATGGTCATTTAGACTAGATAGTTATCTAGCCTTAAATAAAATGCATAAGCCATCGAGTCTTGGTAAAGTTTTTTTTAAATGTTTCATTTAAATATAGATAGTATAGATAGTGTGGCACTTAGGTGTGTACAGCACTGTTAATTAAGGTGTCCATAATAAGGAATTCCTCCCAGAGTAAGACGACCCAAGGTCATAGATAGGACTGTATGAAAATGTAAGGGATGAGGGAGGAAGTAAAGAGTAAACATTTAAAGTAGAAATAATGTTATTTGTGTTTATCAAACAAAAGAAAATAAAGATTAACACTTGTTTCTAAAAATCAACAACTTTCCATCAAAAGTTTACTTTAAAAATACACTCTTTAAAATTGAGATACATAATGAACTAAGAAAATTGACTAAAAACTTATTAAGGATTCATTATATTCTTGCTAAAGAAAATGAAACAACGCTTATCACATGTTACCGACTTAAATTCCTCAAGTTCATTATCGTAATTAACTGATAAAGCCAAATCTTGTATAAATTAATGAGGGAGTCAAAGCAATGTTGGGTAATTGTGTTTCTAAGTTTGTTTTTAATATTTTCGGAAGTGACCAGCTTTGTGTAAAATAATTACAACACTCTGAACATTCTATATTACTCATTTCAACATTTAATGTATAATACATACACTTAGTATTTAAAACTCAAGAAACTATCATGTGATTAGAATTAGAACGCTTATATCAGTGCTATAAATATAATTGAGATAATTACAAAACCTTTTTATTTCTCGTTAAAATGATTATGTAAACTGTCAACTTAATATTCAATTTGCTGAGAAACAGTATTTATCAATAAACCAATGGCAGCAAGAGGGGCTGGTGGCACATAACATCCACAGTGCTACAAAATCGTTCTTGATAAATACATCTTCAGGAAATAAATTCAATGCATGACCAATTATTTCTGAAATTACATAACTTACTTCATAAGAGGTGGATAGAAACATATAAAAGGGGGACGAACACCATATGGCCTTTACAATGAAAAGAAGAACACAGTTCACACTTTACACTGCTGCCAATGGACAAATCCCATGTCCTTTTCCTGTGTTTGTTCTTTTTGTTATACCTTTTAATTGTTCCTATCTATGTGTCCTATCATTCTTTACCATTCTCCTTTATCTCCTCTTTTGTGTTTTTTGGTTTTCTCTTTTAGGAAGTTGTGTTGCGAGTTTCACACTCCTCCCTGATGAGTTCCGATAGAATGAAACCTAGGTCGGGGGATTGGGCGGTGACGATCAATTTTCTTTAAGAGACATCCATTACCTCTTTGTCCATTGGCAGCAGTGTAAAGTGTGAACTGTGTTCTTCTTTTCATTGTAAAAGCCATATTGTGTTCGTCCCCCTTTTATATGTTTCTATCCACCATTCCTATACCCTCTTCCAAATATAATACAATTACCTCATAAAGCGAAAAGAGGTTTTCCTTATAGAGTCATAACTTACTTCAGCATCTCCCACTTTGTTAACATTCAAAAACAACTTTGATGTATGTCAATTACCGTTTTTAATCCTTCTAGTTAGTTTTGATAAACAAGTCCAATATATATGCAATAGCTATCATTGTGATTTGTTTTATAATTTATTTTTAAATAGTTTATTTTCAACCACAATACTTTGCTTACAAATCAAACATGTAGGTTTGTATTTTATTTTATTTCAATAAAAAATATTTACTATCACATTAGTCTTGAAAAAACCCAATATTCCTGGACAATTTTCCGCTTTCCTTTATAAAGTCACATTTTTGCACAGTGGACAGAATAAACACATTCTATGGCTGGAGGACCAATACAATTCTAACAAAATTATTACTGTGTGTGTGTGTGTATGTGTGCATGTGTGTGTATGTGTATGTTTGTGTAAATGACTGTGGACAGATAGTAATTTAAAAGTGTATAAGACAAGTGGGCCAGTCAGATTTGTATCACAGGCCTTGAGTTTGTGAACACTACCATAAGGTTTATTTTAGACATTGTTTGAGTAGCTAGGATATTTCAAAAATATCATAATGTCCTTGTTTAATAATAGGAGGGGAAGGCCGATTTTATTATAAATATACAAACAAATATACAATCTCTAAAAACCTTTCATTTTTCTCCCACAAATTATACACAGCAAAATATGTTAATACTTACGAAGGTATGGAGGTAAGGTACAAAACCAGACATTGGTATTCTTCATCACTCAAGTTACAAAAGTTACCATTGTCAGGGAATGTCAAGAGAGAGCATCCGTTATGATATCTTCCACCTGGAAAAATAACAGTCATATTATAATAAAACATCTAGACTAAATATGTCACTAAATTTAACTATTTGTATTTCTTCAAGAGGGTTAGAAAATCCACAAAAAGTTCATCTACATGACCCCATAAGTTATAATTAATTGGTTATTCATATTAAAACAGTTAAAATATGCAATTCTATGCTGGGATATTCTAGTTTAGGTTGGTACCATCGTTAAATGTGTCGTTCATTTTTTTTATTTAATGTGTCCATGCTTATGAACCTGTGTAACAGTTGAGTCATGTTCTTAGTTACAGCATGTACTGTTAATTCTAAAACCCGTTAATTTTTCTATAAACTTGTGTACTCTGACAAAAACAGTTATTGGGGAAAATATTTATTTATTTGAGGTATTTAACGTGCACTTTTTGAACTGACTGATTATATCAGTACATGAAAATTTAAATGAGCTATAGCACAAGAGGTTCTACTAATTTTGGCAAGAAAGGTATTTTCACATACCTTCCAGGGTCCTTTTACATGCCACAATTTATATGGAACCAACAACTTTACTTCCCCTTCGAAGAAAGTTGTGTTAATTATTTGTATCAGTCAAGGGAAGCTTATCGACCCCCGCTGGGTTCGAACCCACAAACATAGGGTCCTGGGGCAAGCACTTTACCACAATACCACAGGGCCCAACTTGGGTAAAATAAGAAAGTGAAAAAGTACTTCTGTAGTGTGTGTGTTCAATCTTATACAACAATGTTAAACTTTAAAAAATATTATTTAAACATCTTGCTTTTATAATTTCATTTTATACAATACAATTTTAATACTTGTTGATACATCGACTTAAAATTAATATTTGGTTTGGATTGTGTGTTATTCACAAACACAGTTCAAATAGGTATAGAAAAATTACACCAGGACACAAATTGAGCCAGATTATTTAAGGTTAGTGTGAATGTTTTTACCAATGAGCTACTGAGGATTGCATATGTAGGGTCATACAGCAATCATTATAAAACAAATACAATTCCAACCTTTTTTAAATATGTGATTTATGACCTTGGGCTTAATATTATCTTGGGTAGCTTTAGGGCAAAAATAATTACAAGCTAAGCCAAAGGTCCAATGTGTGATTCACATGTCCTAGTGTAATATTTCAATATACATTCTAGCCTATTTATGTTTGTGAATGGCTCATAATCCAAAAAAAGAACAAATTTCATGTTATCTTCAAATTTCAATAAAATGAATACGAATAAAAACCCTCTATGATCAACTTTAATGAGCTATATAAAAGCCAATCACAAGTGTGGATGTGCTTTAGATAGCTCCGGATACAATTTTATGAGATTATCACTGGAAACAGTATACCGTCATTCAAAGAAATACATTTTAAATAAATTAAATATATTTAAAAAATTAAAATTAGACATTTGAAGCATACCCTGGACCTTTGGCTTATTGTGCTAATGTTCTACCACTATGTTATCCCAGATTTGTCCCAAGCAAAGGGTCATTCATTACTCATAGTTTAAAGCATGTCTGTATTGAACATGTTAGAATATTGACTACTTATTAGTTATCAGAAACACAACTACTACTGAATAGGGTCAGTATTTATGTTGTTGCATGTACAAGATTGAATTGTATGATCTCAGAGTACATTACAGACACTATACTAAACTACGAGTGATGAATAACCTTGAACATGAGATAAATCCTGGAGAGTTCAGTAGGAGAAAATATTAGTGAACTAAGCCAAAATTGTATACTGATAGATTTAATGTCTCAGTAGGAATCCAACTTGAGACCCTTAAGAGTATATATGGAAACAAAAATGAACAAATTTAAAATGAGTGAAATGTTTCTGTTCTAGAATAAAAAAAAAATTGCAGACTACATATTCCAGCTAGTAATTTTGTAGATCCATAAAATGATTTATTTTACAGAGAATATCTTTTGAAAAAATTTAAAACTTTTTTATTAAGCCTTAAATTATATTGTGTCAAATAATAAAAGTTATAATGAATTAATTTAATCATCATCTTTAATAATATTATTATTATTATTATTATTATTATTATTATTATTATTATTATTATTATTATTATTATATAGTCACCTGTGAAGATAATGTACTTTGCCTCAAGAAGTTCAACAACATCTCGAACATCCATTCCTTCATCTGAAAAATAAATTGATTAAATCAGAATTTTAAACAATTTTCATCTATATTCCGGGTTGATATATTATATCAATTTTGAAACCTCCTGATTTGTTCAGGCTTTACTAACATTAAAATGTAATTTTTGCTCTCCTTTAGACCTATAGGTAAAGGTACTTTACACAAGATTTGTAAATAGTTGTGGTTTGTAGTTTTGATCTTAATAAACGAGTCTGATTTTTATTTATCCATTTTGTTAATCAATTTTGTCCATTGTAATGAAATAGATTTTTAATTTCATAATAATTTTAATCAAAAGTTCCTACCCTTAATATATTTCAAATTAATTAATAATTTCAAAACATAAAACTAAATGCATCCACATGTGTTAGGAAATCTTCTCACACGCCTGAGTGATTATTTATTTATTTGTTGTTTACGACTGTGTGATCAGCTTATGTTTTCTTTTTTTAATATCCGCGCGCCGCTATTGCAGATACTTGTGAAAACTAACCATTTCGAAAACACTCTTTTTCTCTCTCCCTCCCTTCTGAAGCAAATAGAACATGGTGCAACTTAAAGAAAGAAAGATAGAGAGAAAGAAAGAAGCCTCTAGAAGGATTTCTTTCGGACTATATACCCAAAAAGAAGGCTCCTCTTTTCATCCTGTTCACAACCTCACTGCATAACAGTCCATAAAAGTTTAATCTGATTATTTTTTTTCACAACCTTACTGAGAAGCAGTCCATGCTAAATCAATTCCACTTTTCAAATTCAGTCCACAACGCGTTAAGATATCTAGCTTAAGCCGCCATATCGTGTTGTGCAAACATAATTACTCAGGGTAAATTAATAAAAACAAGTTTCTACAAAATAACAAATTCTCCACATAAAAGGAGTATTTGAACCAGACTCCAACCCAGACTCCAAGTAAGGATAGAAAGTATCCTTACATCATCCATTTATCAACTTGATTAAAAATTATAGATGAATAAAATTTAAGTTGTTTAATTGTGTGAAATGTACGATTTTTCAATTCACAGTTTTTAGCATAGACTACATATCCTTCATACATTTGTTGGGTATTTTGAAGCACTCTTTAATTAGATGGGCATTAATCATTTTCCTGGGGATTCTCTGAAGACTAAAAATATTTCTGTCAGGGGCCTAGCATTAGGGTAGGTAGACTATGACTGATATGACAGGTGTGGTCAGTCCATGTAATCATCGAAAGCACTACTTGCCTACTAATAAAAAGTTATTTTACGTTTAGAAATATATTTTAAATCGCAAACCTAATATTTTTGATAGATTTGGCTGCATGTTTGTTTGAGCTTTGTAATTCGTCAAGCGTGATGTGTGTCTGTCCCCACCACAAGGACCTACAAGAAGCCAACTCAAACTAGCTTTTAAGGTATTCAAATGGCATGAGGGGTAAAAAGTAGGTAATGAAAAAGAAAAATAAGCTAAATTTGAATTGCCTCTTAATGCCACAGAGTACTTCAGCCAATGAAAAAATAAAATAGTAAGAAATCTACAAAGTTCTATTGGTCAATGTTGGTGCATGAGAAATGTCAGTTTTACATCATTTGTGTGTTCAGGACTTCTCTAACAGGTCTTGATTTGAATTATTCAAGTGTTTTTATTCTTTCAACATTTTATTCTCTGTGCTATACTTATTTTAACCAAGCATAATTTTATGTATTCAACAAGAAGATCAAATACATTTTGTGACACTAAAATTATTTAAATAAATCATTTAAAGCCCAAATATTAAACAAGCTTTAGAACATCTTTACCCACAACCCCACATCAAAAGCCCAGGTTCTCAAAGTCACCAACCGCCAGTGAGACTAAGATTAATCAAACCTTCAAGTAGGCATTTAAGTACTTTAAATAGCAAATATATTAGATATTATTGTAAGTTTAAAAACATCTCCCAAAGCAATAAAACTGATATAGGGCCTAAATGCTTATTGCAGAGAGAAACTATAGTTTTTCTCTTTCCCTCCCCCAGTGAAATGCACAATAAATTGTGGCATTATTTTATTTTATTTTTTTCTAGTTGTCATTATTCCTTTAAGATCCCTGCCCCTTTAGTACTGTTATTAACTTAAAGTAGAAGCTGGTATTATAGAGTTTCGAAATTGAGTTGATTTTTAAATATGGGTTAAACATATTAGATCATGATTACTTGTAATATTATGCATATGAACAAAGTTATATATCATAAACAATACTGCATTAATTATTATCAACTTTGGCCAATAAATATTGTGACCTACCCCCATCATTACCCCACACAAATAACGCACAGAGGTAAGGACAAGAGAGTTATACATTTATTTCACAATCAACATTATACAGCTCAATGAAGGAGAGGAACATATGAGTTAAAGCGCTAAACAAGGGCATAAGCCAGATGGGCAATAAGACACAAGGATTACCGCCAAGGCCAGATGGGCATCAAAATAATAACAAACAACAGATGGCCCCTTATTTTTAGACATCCCAAAATGGCGTTGTCAGAGAATGACAATAAAACTCTAATGAATTGGTCTCCTATC
This sequence comes from Timema douglasi, assembly GCA_901482245.1. Classification (NCBI taxonomy): domain Eukaryota; kingdom Metazoa; phylum Arthropoda; class Insecta; order Phasmatodea; family Timematidae; genus Timema; species Timema douglasi. The sequence goes on along the minus strand of CABEEJ010002563.1, from coordinate 13,880 downwards.
TCACTATAATAAATATATTTTATAATTAATGGCAAAGAGCCAGCACATGCCCTAGCATAAAACTTAAGGTGAGTAAAGATCACAAGTATCTAACCTAAACAACGGTAGAGTCATTATAATAATACCTGACAAAATATAAAGTTGAAAAGTCTAGAATACCTAAGGTTTTAACAATAAACGGAGTGCTCTCCGTATATATATGCACAGGGTGGCACGCGGCCCCACATTTAACAACCATATATATATAAAAGCAAAGAGACGACCATAAACTATCCTAACTTTAATAACCAACAAAGTGTCCACACAAGAATTATCCTCCCTGCCGGCTCGCGGCTCCACATTTAACCAGCCTCTAAATGAAAACAAGGCGGTAAAAATAAACTATCTCAACCTTTGACAAATACTCTAAATAGGTCCTGGCGGCAAGAAATAAAGCTAGCATATTGTGGCTTTCTCAGGTAAGTTACAACAAACCACTAAACTTTCCGTGATGCAGAAATTAAACATACACAAATAAATGGAGCCAGAATGGTTCTCCCCAAGTTAACATTGCCTTATGGGCAAGGACCAATATACCTGATCAAAGTAGTTTATTATTCATAAAAATATATATATATAATGTACTGAAGTTCGAGACATTAAATTTTGAAAGCAAAACATTTTAATACCAAAGTGAATTTTGAAAAAAGAGTGTTGAGCCTACTTGATAGTTAGGCTTATTACCTTGTAAGCCCAGAGTGTAATGCGTAGCTATACTCTGGGCTCTAACCATTATATACCCTACGGTAATCATGTGTTCTCAGTGCGCGGAGAGATAGGGGGGTTTCCAGAACAATCTCGAGAGCCCACGAGCATCGGTCACAATCAAAAATATTGTCCATAGAAATTTTAGAACACACCCGTTGGCGCGCGCACAGCTCGTGCTCAGCTCGTGCTCAGCGAAGTTCACTTGTTAAGTTGTTCACTTGTTTGAAAGGGGGGGGAGGAGGGGGAGGGTCTCCCAACACAGCCGGCAGCGAGCCTCAAACTCCTGCTTAGTTGAATGTGGATTGTGTCGTGGAGTGTATCTCGGGTTTTTTGTAGACGAGTCGAAACGAGTCAACTGGGGCTGGCTAGGTGAGTGATACAACTTCTTCTGTGTGATGTTGTAACAAGGTTACAATATTGAAGTAATAAATTTAAATGCAATATTTTCTGAACATACTTCATTTGACTTGGGTAATGTTGCATTTTAACTTGTCAAGGGGGTTGTGACATGGTCATTGAGAGGGCAGTTACAGACAGAGATGTATGAAATAAGGGATATCTGGCATATAAAAGAGTATTTCTGTGAGATCTTTTCATGAATGAAACCAAATGCTCTTTTACAAGATTTAAAACCAAATATCTACTTTGATTACAAATTCGTAATAAAATATGCTAAACTAAGTCGTAGGTGATAGTGTGAAAGTTTGTGTCCTATTGTAACAATACAATCATCGTATTGTACAATTACTACCCCACCCAACATGATATTACACGTTAAATCGCTTAAAGCATACTACCCGCTCCAAAAATAAAAAATAAATTAAAAAAAACCTCGACGTATCCTACAATAGTAAACTTCACTATTGTAGCCCAATGTAGTCCCAACAATCATACATCAAATTAGCGTTCTTAAATATTCATTATCAACTGTCTACTTAATAAACTGTTCCTCACGTACCTTCTGATCTTCAAGCTGGCCTCACTACATTACTACCAAGTCAAAACCACCCATGTAGAAGCGTAGGGCGACAACGACTTGAGAAGTCCGTATTCGATCATCTTCCCGGCCCGAGAATAATATCAAAACTGGGCGATGTTTTCCAAGAGTCCAGGCGCCAAATCAACAAGCCCTGTATTGCCCCCTGGCGGAGGGATAAGGAAACCCTCGCCGGACATCGGATGTTTCCTACGTCGGTCAAAGAGATGGACTATGAATTATCATAAACAACTGCATTGCGACGATAGACATCCAATCAGCGACCAGGAAGATTTGTGAAACTACGGCATGATGACGTAATGATTTGTTACTGCGCGATTGACTAGTATGTGAATCCCCCCCCCCTTTTTTTCTTGTTTTCTAGACTCAATATATAGGTGAATGTAAATTGTATTAAATAAAGATTATGAAAGATCTTTTGGGATAGAGCAGACGATGTATCGAGGTCATGGAGGAGGGATCGGGGAAAACATTACGTTTGATATAAATTAATTTATGTCTTTAGAACAGACTGTTTATTGGGGTCATGGATGAGGGACCAATGGAGTAAATTATTAAATGTTTGAGTCAACGCCATGGAGAAATCGCGTCTGACATTATATATTTTTATTTTATATAGCAATTTTGTTTTGGGGTCATGTAGGTCAAACTTATAATGTAAATAGTCAAATCTTTGAGTCAACGCAATAGAGATATTTCGTTCGGTATATGTTAATTTAATATGTAGAACTGACCTTGTATTAGCGTCTTGTGAGATAGACCTGTTTTCTCTTAATTGTAAATAGTCATAACACAAGCAGCGTAATGGAGAAGTTACGTTTCATATAACTGTCCGGAGTGTTAGAGAACATATATAGATAATATGAAAATATCAAGAATGTCTTTGATAGTTAATACGTTATAGTTCTATAACCATTTGGCATAACATTTTTAGATTAAAGTAAACTGTTATGTGGCGACGCAACTTCTTGCGTTTGATTCTCTACTTCATGGATTACATCCATGAATTATCCTTGTGACTAATGTAAACTTTGAATTGAAGTAATTAGAAGGACACGAGATGCCACACAGTATTCTTGTACAGTAAATCCGATACACTTATTCATGGGCATCAATCGGCTTATTTATATTTATACCCATTTCTGTGTAACAATTTATGAAAGACCTTAAGTCATGTTATTGTGAAGGTACAGCGTATGATGCAATGTTTTATTTTACAGTAGTAGCTATTGTAAATTTTTGAATTAAGGCCACGCTTTCCTTTGTTTGTTTCTGCTTTGAGCAAATTAAAATATTCTTGATTTAAAATACTGCTCTTTTATCTGTTGTCATTTAATAAATGTACGTTGCATCCTTCCTATCCTGTAGTTTTAGGGGCCTTACCTATAGGATCGGCGGGGGGGTGTAATAAACTGCGCCACTCTGCTCTTCCTGTAGCTGCTGGCTATATTAGCTATTTGTGTTGAATGAAACATTGTTGCATTACTGGTGAAAAATAATTTGTATTTGCAGATTTAACCCTGTTTTCGTTTGTGTTTAATGACTGACACTATGGACGCCGCTGGGGAAGAGCTAGCCAAGGAAGTTGAGGTGGTTTTGTCTAAAACCATGGTTTACAAGCTCAACAAAGAGGGACTTATCTCCGAGTTAGCTAAGAGAGGACTTCAGTGTTCACCAGACACCACTGTGGTTCGACTTCGCGCCATCCTATTGGGGGTCTTGGCAGAGGGTGGCGTGACTGGTACGGCTGAACTAGACGATGACCATGCAGTTCCGCTAAGAGTAGATGCTCCATTTGACTTATCGCGTGCCTTGGTGAGCGTGAAAACTCAAACTAAAATTCAAGCTGACTTTATTAATAGAGTACCGTTGTGCGATGGTCAGAATAGCTCGTCTCTATTTTTATTTTTGTTAGAAATTGATAGGGTTTGTAAACTGGGGATAGGAAGCGAGCTGGAGTTTGTAGCGCTATGTCTGGGTAAAACTTCGGGTTATGTAACCCAGTTATTCTCTGAAGGGATCGTTCAAGGGCTGCGCTGGAGACAAATTAAACAGAATGTTTTAGAATGTCTTGTTCCTGCTAGAGCTAGGGAAACCCTATGTAGACTGTATGTGCACCGCTTTCAGCGCCCTACAGAGAGTTTAAGAAGTTTAATATTATCTGACTGCGAGGCTGCCGAGGTATTAGAGGTAGAACTCGCTGAACGCCAGAGAGTTGAAGTTATATTATAAAATGTATCCCCTTTATCTCGAAGCCATTTTGTTTTCGCCAATAAGCCTAGTACTATGGGTGAACTCCATAGCCTTGCCTCCCTAATTGAAGGAACGTTACTGGCTGAGAGCGAGTATTTATCTACTAATGCTCCGGTTATTTCCAACCGAGGTGTGGGTTTGAATCCCGGGAACGTTGGTAATAGACAGAGAGATAGGAGTGATACTCCATCTAGGGATACCAAACCTGTGGAGCAGATCCACACTGGCTCGCGAAGAGTTGTGACCAGGGATTGGACTAGAACGAGATGTTTTAAATGTAACCAGTTAGGGCATATACGGAGAGATTGTCTGTTGGGAAACTAGTTGCGGGGGTGTGAGTTCTTTTCGCCTCCCCGTGGGTTCCTTGTGTCGTCTATTTCTAACCATCAACCACAACAAGTCTCAAGTCCACTGGGACCGTGACTTAGACTTTTTGAATCTGGCCTTTAACTCGGCCTTACACGAGTCTGTTGGAGCTTCTCCTTTCTCAGTATTGTTAGGTCGGGATACGAACCATCCACTACTTGCTGACTGGGACGTGGATCCTCTGCTAAGTGCACCCAACGAACCTTCTTATTCTGAAAGGTGTGCTACGGCCTTTCAGAATCTAAAAAGGTCGCAAAGGAGGGTTGCGGAAGTCTACAACAGGGGTCGTGTTCCTGTTAATTTGTCTGTGGGGGATGTTGTAATGTGTAGATGTTTTCCTCAAAACTCGTCTATTGACAAGATTACAGCTAAGCTCTCCCCCAGATGGAACGGTCCTTGGATTGTTGATTCATTTTTGACGCCCGTTTCTGTAAAATTAAAAGGTCAAGCAGACCCTACTGAAACACGTCGAGCTCATGTGAGCCACATAAAGCCTGTACCATCCAAAATATAAAATAACCTGCGTCAAAATAGTTTGATATATTTTGTTAAATAATAGTTGTTTGTATAGAAAATGTGTAGTAAGCGAGTTTTATTTATGACTATGTTAACGTGGTATATTGTTTCAGTAGAGGGGTTAAGCAGGGAGTTAATAGGTGTAAGTTATGAAGAACATATCATTAATTCCTTTGAAATTCCTAATATTTTTGTGAAGAATTTTGTTTTGATAAACAATTGGTATGACTGTTCTGAGTTATTAATGGATAATGAATGTAAGCTCAGATTATTACTTACATTATTATGCCATTTATTTTTAATTACTCTCATATCATAGTAGATGCGGAACCATGCGTATAGTCCTTTGTAAGTTTATGGGAACTTATTAGGGATCCTTGGATTTCACTTATATTTGAGGCAACTTTTAATACACAGAAACTAATCACTGTTCTGAGTGTAGGCTGCGTGGTAATTGCTATTGTGGATTGGATCCATTTGAGGTTAACGTAATGATGAATGGTATTTTTTAAGATGATCCATTGTGGACATCCGTTTATAGAAAACCAATTTTTTGCTTGATAGATGATGTCCTTGACTACGACAAAAACTCATGCTTTCGCTCTATTCTAGGTCATGAGCGGAAGTAGGGTTATGTGAAATAATAATAGAAGAATGCGGCATATCTCGAGTATTGACCCTTCTAAATACCCTTCTAAAGTGGTAGAGGGGGGGACGCCCTCATAAATTACTTTAGATTGGTTTAAGTATTTATTTCTTTATGGCTATTGAGATTAGTATATCTTGATGTATTGAACAGATAGGTTCTATGAAAAATAAGGTGTATACGTATGAACTGGTGTTCAACCAATTGTCTTGAACATTGTTGTAAAGTAATCTTTTTTGAGTCTAGTTACGCCTCCCGTTCCCTGTGAATCCTGGTATCCGGTAATTCTAAGTCAGTTACACCAACGTCATCTAGAGAAGTAGTCGGCAGCAACTGCAAGACAACTAGACGATGGACCCTCACCGTGAAGATGATGCATCTCCGGACCGTTCATAGTAGATGCGGAACCATGCGTATAGTCCTTTGTAAGTTTATGGGAACTTATTAGGGATCCTTGGATTTCACTTATATTTGAGGTAACTTTTTGTACACAGAAACTGATCACTACTCTGAGTGTAGGCTGTGTGGTAATTGCTATTGTGGATTGGATCCATTTGAGGTTAACGTTATGATGAATGGTAATTTTTATGATGATCCATTGTGGACATCCGTATAAAAAACCATTTTTTCCTGGATAGATGATATCCTTGACTACGACAAAAACTCATGCTTTCGCTCTATTCTAGGTCAAGAGAGGAAGTAGGGTTATGTGAAATAATAATAGAAGAATGCGGCATATCTCGAGTATTGACCCTTCTAAAGTGGTAGAGGGGGGACGCCCTCCTAAATTACTTTAGATTGGTTTAAGTATTTATTTCTTTATTGCTATAGAGATTGGAGTATCTTGATGTATTGAACAGATAGGTTCTATGAAAAATAAGGTGTATACGTATGAACTGGTGTTCAACCAATTGTCTCGATCATTGTTGTAAAATAATCTTTTTTGAGTCTAGTTACACCTCCCGTTCCCTGCGAATCCTGGTATCCGGTAATACTAAGTCAGTTACGCCAACGTCATCTAGAGAAGTAGTCGGCCGCAACTTCAAGACAACTAGACGATGGACCCTCGCTGTGAAGATGATGCATCTCCGGACCGTTGTGGTGTAGAAGGCTACAACCACAACCGAGATGATTAAACAATGGACCATCGCCAAGTGAAGCGGAGCGACTTCTTCTCGTCTCCATATCGTTCTATGCGTTCCACGAGAAAAGGACCGAACTAGGCTGTAAGTTCAAGAGAAATCATAAACTGACCGTTATGTAATGAATTAAATTTTTCTTCTTGCCTACGTAGTGGAAGTCCACGACTTGTTATCTTCTTTACTACAGCAAATACTCTTTTCAATACATTGCGCCAGTACATTTGTTCTGCTTGAAAATAAGACACCACACGATTTTTTACGGTTCTAAGAGATTTTTTTCTTGTTAAAAGCGTTAACTCACAGTTTTTATGTTCCTGCGAATTTTAATGTTGAGATAAAATAGTATAAATATTTTCCAATCTGAAATACCGCGAGTAGTGATCGTGGTCTTTCCTCCAAATAATTTACATTGCGCATAATAAACAGTACCAGTACTACAGGAATATACTAAGTAATCACGCAAAGTTGATTCACCATTTAAAAGTTTGCGATAAAAAAATTCCTTTGTTCAAATGTTTGGTTTTACATGCATTAATTTTGGATGTTGGTTTTTATCACTCATTTGGACTAATCACTTGATTATCAGTGAAATAAATTAACATAGATCACAACCATAATAATAAAAAAGTAATAATAATAACTAACCAAATAGAATGTTACTAAATAGAGAGTATGCCTATGTAATACAAATGTCAAACAGTAGAACAGTCATGTATGCTCCACAAACACAAAACCACTGACCAAATAGCCTACCAGTAATAGTAATTCCGTACTTTTGAATAGGATCGTTAAGAGAACGACAAAGCAAGATATTCGATAAAGAATTCTATGAACGACAGGGTGTTGTAAGTTACTCAAGCAATGACTTAGCAACATTGAATTTTTAACTATTGTCAAGGGCTTTAGAATGTTTCGGTGGTATCAGGGGTATGGCGGGAAGGGGGGGAAATATTATTTGAGAAAAGATTTCTACTAATGATAATCAAGTATGCTCATTGTTGATGGTTGAAGTCAATTACAAAGCGATTGCAAAGTACATACAAAAAATATTGTCGTTCTGACTTTAACTTTAACTATTTCGATAATTTCAGTCAATAATGTTTAAGCGTTATTATAAAAAATAAAATATTATAATAAAAATAATGCTATCCAAAATTTGCCTCTTCCTAAAGCCTCCGTGCCTTGAGGGCCTTTACATAGTGTAAATCCTCTTCTGACTCTTTCACTTTTTCATTCCATTCTTGTAGTTGTTCATGTATTTCCTCTTCCTTCTCACCCCGTACCCTCAAGTCATCAACAAAATTCATGGCTTTTATATTTTTACTCCCAGAGTTTGCCTGCCACTTTGTTCGTGAACATTCCCATTACCATCACAAAATAGTAATGATGAAAGTGCACTATCCTGCTTCACTCAAAATTTTTATTTGGAACTAATCCGTCCTTTGATTCTACGTCCTAACACCACTCTTGCTATCCTCATAAATGCTTTTTACTCTAATTAAAACTCCACTTTCCCCTTCAGCCTCCTCTATCGCCTTCCAAACTTTATTTCTATTGACGTTATCATATGCATTCTCCACACCCATAAATATCATTACCAAGTCTTTCCTATATTCATAATTTTTTTCCTTCAACTTTCGTTTTGGTTTAACATTTGTTGTGTTGTGGTTTGTAAGTTACATAACGAGTACGGTAAGGTGTTTTGATTAGTTAATGAAAATATATAACATTTGCGCTGACAACTAAACATTGTCATCATTCCTCACGATAAATCAGACTAGGTGGCAGGATAAATAGAAATGTTTTCAAGCTGACTGGGCGTACAACTCACCATCGAATTTAGGATGGTCACACTACCCATTTTTGGAGATACGTGTTCTAGGAAGTTGGATCGCTGAGTACGAGTGCTGAGGAGCTACCGTCATGCCCAAGGTACCAGGGTTCATACCCATATCGGGCCACCTGGAAGCCAGTCAGGCCATTGGTTAAATATTCCTTGCTATATTTCATTCTATCACTTCCTACGTAATTCCATTAATTTCTTTAAATCTGTCAATAGTTATCATTAACATCACATTTTGTAAGAGAACATGGTAGTACAATAAAACCATAAAAACCCAAGCTGAACATCGATTACGAACCCACACAGTCATATTTCCAGTCTCCACCTTTATCTTCCTCCACAACACATCTTGACAGATAGACCCACAAAGAGGATGAGAAGCAAATCCACCCTTAATGTATGACAATAATAAATTTAGAAACAAATAAAAATCAAATTAGATTTTGCATTACAAGCACCATTTAAATAAAATAAACAACATTCAATTTGATTAAGAATAAGTATTACGTTTAATTTTAAATGGTATATTTTTATTATGAAATTGTGAACTGTACAATAAACACTATTCGCTATTATCTATCCTTAGAGAGATGCCTGATTATAAACACATAATAAGTTATTCCAAATATACTAATTTATTTATTACAATTGCCCTAGTTTATGTGCATTAACAACACAAAAGAAGAAAGTTTATTTTATATTCAAAAATGCAATATTTTTTATATCTCTATTGGTACAACTATGGTTTTATAATCTTATGTAACAAGAATATGTTTTGCAAACATTGATATATTAAAAGTCACCTGTTAAAAAAGTTTTAATTAAATGCTACCCTTTTATCCCTGTTTTACTTGTGTTAATTTGCTATTATTATCATAAAATAGATTTAATATTTTCACTATATCTCTATCTTTTGGAAACATTCACTGCTATTTACTACAAGCTAATGATTTACAAACTTGACCTTGTATTGTAAGTCTTGGTTCTTGGAAAACAAAATCAATCGACAGTGTTTTAGTTTTTAGAATGGATGACAACAAAAGGTAGTAGAATATATGCCGATTTATTTTATAAGTAATTTTGGATTTTACCATAGCAAAGTAATCTGGTAAAGTCCTTTGTTTAGTGGTGACATTTTAAAGAATATGAAGAGGAGAAATGTTGAATGTGGCAAGCTGCGAAGGCCATTGAAGAGAAGTAAAATTACGGAAGGTATTTATGGGAGGTAAGACCGACCACATATGTTTATCAAAATGGCTGAAATTAAAAATGTGTTTGATACCTAAACATATTATTTGTTAACCATGTGTTTACATTATTAACTGTCATTCAACTCCCATCAGATTACTGTTCTGTAAACATTTAGATGCTCTCTTCATTACAGATAAACTTTGATTAATAAAAGAGCAGTATCTCTTGTGGCATCTGGGGTAGTCATAAGATTGTCTTTAATTTTCTGAAAATACAGCTCTCATCATCATCGTAATCATATAAAATTACAAATTGCACATATGGGCTACTAGATGATTCACATAATATTAAAAAGTTTATTGTTTATGGCTGTATTTTACTCGAGTACTTTATTGTTTGGTGCTTGCAATAATAGGCCTAGCATACCTTAGTAAACTTTTTCATTATTTCAATGGTAGTAAGCGTCAGCATTGCCATTACACAATTTTATTTTGATACATTATGATGTGAAAAGATTTATATTAATACACAGCATTGACTAATATTATTTTATAGATTATTTGTACATTTTGATAGTTATAAAGAAAAAATGTATGTAAGTTACACTCCTAAATCATGGAATAGTGTTTCATCATCAAATTAAATTACACTACAATATGTAAACTGTAGCACATATAAATCATGAGAAACCTCTCAAAATAATATGTTTGAGTGATAATCAGTTTTTTTTAGCACACAATACATTTATGCTTCAATAAATAACTACTCTCTTCAGTGACCGATTGGTCTGAGTAGTCATTCTTAAGTTAGGATGATGCCGTCTTAGCATCAAAACATGTTGTATAAGTAATGTTGCAGCACTTGCAGCAGTAACCAAGGAACAAGGAAATACAGATATAAAAAGGAATTCAATTTTTATATTTTCTCACAATTTAATATCTTGTTCTGTCAATTTTTCAAATTAATATAGAAATACGAAATTGCATGATCACATCATCCTTTGTTTTTAAAAACATAGTTATATGTTTAATTTGACTCAAACATCTACAATTTTAATATGTTACTGAATATCTTAGATGTTTGTTATAATGTCAAGACATTCTGAATTATAATGTACTATATTTTGTAATGAATATTATCACTCTTTCAAATATCATTCAGATACCGTGCATATATTTTATATTATATTACATATTTATGTCTTTCTTGTTAATTTAATATAACTTGTACAACCTAATTTCACTAAAAATTGAATTTTATATATAAATATTCTTAAACGTTCCTTATTTAACAATTTAGAATGTTTTTCAAAAAAATGTGTTTGTTAATACAGAATTTAAAATCTATCCTGCAAAAGCTTCATTTTAAAAGAATAATACATTTTTGGGACTCTTTATGATCACTCTTTGACACCCATTATGATCGCTCTTTGACACCTAGGCCTATGTTAAAAGTAAAATCAGATAGTCTTAAAAATTGTTATTAATATTATTTTTTTATATCATTTTTATCAAATGCTATTTTTGTTATATTAAAACCATTTTTAATTTTGTTTTATTTGTCATGTTACTAACTCAAAATACACAGGCCTACTACATGCAAAACTATACATTTTTCTTTCATATTTATGAAAATTCTCAATAGTTTTACTAAAGCTATTATGAATTATTAGTTTTAAAGAAAAACCAAATGCATTTAAACATGAATGTAAACTCAAAATATGTTCTTCCATAAACTTGGTACGTGAATCGGTAAAATGGACAGTTCGGTAACGCTAAAACAAAGACGGTAACGGGACCGGATTATTTTTTTATTCATTGTATGGACTAGTGACAAAACACGGCACTAAGCTCTCATTTCTCTTCAAGGTTAGTTTTCAGATTGAAATATGTGTAGCAAATCACATTTATTTTTTGGCAAATTATAATTTATCCTCAAGTAATCAACATGACCGGTTTGTCATGTATTTAAGTACGATACATTTCTTTCCTGAATTGATGATTCTGGAGAAATTGAAAAATCACATTGGTAAATTGACTATGATGATAAACCAAAACAAACATGGAGACTACATTGACACTTCCCACGCTTTACGAGTGTGTGTTAATGAAATGGCACCCTTTTATATTTTTGCAACCTTTTATTGATATACTTCAGGGAAGAGTGTTATTGATTAAAAATCACTGTTATTTTCCTTTTTAAAACTGTTGTTTATTGTTAAATGTGCTTTATTGACAGTGCAATCCAGTCATTTTTTATATTTTATTCTTTATTTGTTTAGTTTCCATTAGATCATATGGGTTTTAAGGTGAGGACAGTGACTGAATTTTCATAATAGTCTGAACAAATCTTTTTATTTATGTTTTAACCATTACTACATAGTAAATTATAAATTATATAAGGAAGGAAAGAAGGGACTGGAAATAGAAAAACACCATTTTACTAGAATACATTTTTTACTGACTCTTTCACCCATGGGGACTAAACAGTGAGGCTATGTGCCTATAGTTTGTTTAGATGTTAGTATAACATTCTGCCCCTCCTAGATGGATACGCCATGAGATATTGATTCAACTAAATATTTATATATTATTATTGTTTTGGTGCTAGGTACATCTTATGATTGTAAAAACATATGTCAATCCTTAAAAGCTTATTCTTAATTTTTTATATGTACAAAATGTCCCATTTATGATATTTATCAATGATTGGTCCGATCTAAGAAAGACTGTCTGTAAGTACATCCAATTTTTCATTACATTTACAACAAGTTTATTTCCATTTGATAATGGCTCATGTATGGTGCGTTTTAGGAATATATTTATGTATAACTTTAGATTTCCCTGAATTTATTATTAGACGATGCCCTTGAGTCCTTATTTGTATTTCATTATAGGTACTAAGTAGTCTAGTTGAAGGTTGTATTCTGTTGTTAGTAGGTTTTATGTAAAGTCAGTATTGCAGTGTTGTCTGCATATAGGTGATAATAATTTTGCAGTTAATTTTTATTTTTATTAAAGTGCTAGCCAACAGTCGTCTAGACCTCAAACAAGATAACATGGTTTGCAAATAAAAATAATAAAAAATACATCATGTTTGTATCCATGCATTTACAATAAACAAATTTATATATATGAAATAAAGTGCATGGAGCAAAAAAATTAATAAGTAAAATGTTAGAATATTAAGAAAATGGTATAGCACAAATAAAAGTAAAAATACAAACACATATTTACACACAAATCAATATCTCGATGCTATTATAACATCTTCCTGAAGACTAACTAAACCACTAAAGCATGTTAAGAAGGAAAGCAAGGGGGAGGGGGGAATGATTCACTAATAATAACAATTATTTGTAGAGAACAGTTTCCAATAAATAAACAGATAGTACAGTTGAACCTGACTAATACGAACTTCCATAATTCATAATTGTCTTTAATTCAAATTTTTTAACCCGGTGCCATAAATTTTGTTTTAAAACAATGTTAAAAAATGGTGGATAATTCGAATTTTGTTTTGGTTAGTTCAAACTTATTGTAAGTTGTAATGTACTGTGCAGTATTGTTTTCCTACTTATAGTTATGGCACTTTGGTGTTCTATTTTTGGAAACAGGGGAGGCGACGTTGGACTGCAGTCAGTCAAGGCCACAGACAAAGAAATAACAGATACACAACCTTACAGGAGATTTGTTGCGCTCCTCGAGTCAGGTAGAACTTAAAATATCCAGTGATAGCAGCGCTTCCAAGTGAGAATTATTTAAAACAACTCACTTGTAAAATGTTCCTTGTGAGAAAGACAAGCTAAGAATTGCTGTGTCTCCGAGTACAATAATTCAGGTAGCGGTAGTCCCTTAGCACCGCCTCACCACCCCTTTCATTGACCAAAACTTTTCAAACAATTGACAGTGTTGGATCCAAATATACAATGCCAGCACTTCTACAGTTTAAACGTAAGAGACACGAGTCTTGGAAATGCACTTGTAAATGAATTATTAAATATTTTGTGACCAGCTTCTTCGCTAACAATTCTTTAGGATTCACTTCTGCGTTAGACTGGACTGCAAATAACTGGGGTATCGATGTTAGAATTCCGATCGAGTGTACTGAAAGTGTTTTTTCCTAATATGCTTATAATTCTCCTTCAACGCAAATACGGACACATTTCCCAAACATTTT
>CABEEJ010002562.1:84305-99217 GCA_901482245.1 Timema douglasi | reverse complement strand
ATATATACATATATGTGTGTGTGTTTAAAATAATGAAAATAATAACAATAATAATACTACTACTATGTTTCGATAGTAAGAGCGCAATAAAATAAACTTTAAAATTTGGTCTTACAGTTTACAGAAAACCCAATATATTTTTAGTTTTAGTCATCTTAAAAATTTTGGCGCCCCTAAAAATTTGCCTCCCTAGGCCCGGACCTCACGGGCCTAAGCCTAAATCCGCTACTGTCTTGGTGCGTACTGGATGGAGATGTTGTTGTGAGATCTACAGATGATGTTCTTGTTTTAGTATAGTCGCAAAATCCCAGTTCGTGTTTTCTCAGGAAATTGAGTGGGAGTGAGTAGGATATTTGTGGGAGAATGTGCAGGTCTGTAGTTGTAAAGGCTTTCTTGAGGATGAAAGGAGGGGAACTTGGCGTGGATCTCTAGGAGTATTGCTCTGAGAAGTGTTTAAATGAACAATTTTCTGTGGAATAGTCTGAGGCAGGTAAGGCTTAGCGATGATATTCAGGGCGTGGACAATATGAAGTAAAAATAGAAGGGGGAGCAGAGTATTAGAATAGGTCTCATAATTCTGAACAGCGGTGGATCCGGGGGCAGGCTGAACTCTCTTGACTCCTCCATTATCGAGAGCTTGGCATTGCGGTGATACGAACAGATGAATTGGGAGACTGAAGTGGAAAAGAAGGGAACTCTGAGCGTAGTGAAAGGGAGAGGTGGAATAAGTGAATTTATAGGTAAGAAGCCACTAGCGCAAACCTTAAGGGAGGTTGAAGGAGATAGGGGAGTCTCAGAAATTAGCCAAAGGCTGACGCATCCCCATTAGAGATGGGTGATAAATCATTGAATGTGATTTTTTCACTGATACCATAAGATCACCGCTGCTCCCAGTGACTATATCTTAAATGTATCGGTGATTGAGATATCAGTGATCGGAGATAATCCATACTCACAGATACTCCATACTCACAGATACTCCATACTCGCATCCGATGGCAACAGTTATGCGAGTTACGGAGCTAGTATTGCTTCTTCAAGACACTCGAGTAAATACACGCTTCTTTTATTGTTTATTTTCTACCATCTAATTGAGAATCGACCTTATTGACTGGTGTTTTACATGTTATTTATATTTAAAACACTTGATCTCGTAGAGCTTTACTTTTAAAAATGGTATCATATTGCTACATAAAAATGATTTTAATGGTTTAAATGTTTCATTCACATGCGTTTTCAACACAAAATAAATTTTGTTAAGAACAACGTCGAAAATCTTGCTTGGTAAGCAAATGAAATTTCATATTATTTTTAAAAGAAAGCTACAAAAAAAATATTCTTTTTATCGGTGATCCTATCTCCAAAATTGCAAATAATTAATCAAAATAAGTAACAAAATAGAAAATATATATATAAACCTTGATATTTACTATTCTTTGATTATCCTAATCAGTATATACTCTAATCTAAAGTTTATTTGCTTCTAATATATGTATAGTTCATATACTTATAGATGTACTGTATTTAAAATAAAATAACACTACAATAATATCATATATGACCTGCATTCCAAACAATATTTTATAAACCAATCACCATTAATTTATGTTCATTTTTAATGACACATACATTTTAGTTGTAGTAAAAGAGGTCAATAAATAAATTACACAATTACAAGAGATTCTCATAGTACGTTAAATCAGTTTTAATATTATTACTCCAGTTTAACATTTTGCGTAAATTACATAACTTTTCACTATAAAATATTAAATAACATTTTTTTTCTCTTTTTATCAATTGTATGACACATCTTAAAACGCATACTTTTGTATTAACTGTACATTAGACAGGCAACTTGAAACCTGGACGAAACCTGAAGATTAGGTAGCTGTATGTCAATTGTCAATGTCAGTGCCGACAGGAAGAGTTTATGTTAGATCTTTAAGTATAGAATGCCATTGCAAGCTGCCAAACACCCGAGTAATTAATTAGTTTCCTTCCAACCGATACACAAATATTAAATAATAAATGCTAAATACCCAGTAGTTAGAAATACTTCATACTCAATACTCGATTGTACTCGCCTACTCGGACAGCAGCTAAATCATAGCTTTGACCGTGATTGGAAAGTGAAAAAATATAGCTCCATCAAGACACTGTGAATACCAGTCACAGTGAAAAATCACTGGTATAAATCACCGATATTTTATACCAGTCACTCTATGTACTAATATTGCAAATCACTGATTCACCAATGTTTAATATCCACGAAAGAGGGATGGAAAGAAACAAACGTACTTGTTGATAATATAGTAGATTTTCATTTTGCAGTCAATATGGAGACACAAGAATGAGTACAATCCTCTGCCTGGACATTTAGGTGCGATTTTCACAGATACAAAGACATAGCATCAGTGAGTATTAAAATTACAAATAAATGTTACGTTCGTGTTATTTTGCTTACGGACTAAATGGCTTTTCTAAACTACATAACTTAGTTTACCTATTATATTACCATTTTAAACTAAACGTGGATATACAAAATTAAACAGATATAAATATTAAACAACCTAAGATTAATTTAGAGAAATGGGGTAGCGGTACTCAGTCCACTTTAATGGTGGGCACACACAAGGGCGAGTTGGGACGGTCTCGGTGGCTCCGACCAGCTTGCAGTACCTCTGGGTGCAGCTAGAGAGATCCCATCTCAGTTTTAGTGTGGATCTGATCGGTGAGGGGTTATAAGGGTTTCTTCAAACCAAGTAAGAATATTTCATATTTATATAACTAATAAATACACAATTAATATCTAAACTTCAGTATGTTTAAATTGATATAAACAAAACCAACATTAAACTGTAATGTTATTTACATACTTAGTACTGTATTTGAGAGCCTGATTCAACCGAATATTAAATTAAAAATATAAATCACTTTTTAGCAAAAATAACACCACATTAGCGTACCCCGATATCCTAAAAAATAATAAATTTCATATGGTGAGGTGTGAACGTCCTGCGACCCACCGTAGTGTTAAAATGTTATTGGTGTGGGGTTGAAAGCATGGAATGATAATGAAAGACTAAACGTGTAAGTTTTCTAGCAATAAAATCTTTATTTAAAAAACTATGTTTAAATATTTAAAATAATAGTTATCATATATTAAAATCACTATCCACCTATTTTAATTGTATTGTATTTATTACATGGAATTAAACTATACATTAAAATATATTTGATTCATATTAATATTTTATTTTATTTTCCGTTCAACAAAATGTTTAATAATTAATACACTTAAAAAACTCTATAATGATCCAAATAATTATATTAAAAATCTATTGAACAACACTTTAATTTAAAACAACTTCACACTATGTAGAATACGCCAGGTGACCCATGCGACTAGGCCAAACAAAAGTGCTTTTATGATTTGTTCGGCAATGTAGAACCTATACAAACAAAAACATACTATTAGTGGCTTGCATTAATTCCAGAGATTCTTAACAAACATTTTTTACAGGTCAATCTGCAATCTAAGAAAATTACTGTTAAAAATTTAAATCGCAAAATCATTATTAGTCTTGTATCTATGATAGTTTTATTCTGTGCTTCAATAAACAAAAGCTTGGTTAAATAAACTTGACATACTGTCTAACCCATGTCTTCTTAAATTATGGCTTACAGTCTGATTCTATTATCTCATTAATTACTATTAGCACCGCGTCTTACTAACCGTTCGGGTTTTAAGCAATTATGCTAATGTGTAATGGTAGGATGATTGTGAGTTTAAATGGAAATCCTACAGTTTAACGCGGAATCCGAAACACGGTGGAGGCTTGCCATTCCACCCATTCACAATATCTCTTTAATCTTTGATTTAATAGGTTGGATATGTTAACAAAATAATAATAAAAATAAATACTTATATCTGTCTTAAAATCGTGGACTTTACTTATATTAATAATAATAATAATAATAATATTAATAGCACTACGTCTTACTACCCGTTCGGGTTATACGCTTTAAGTATTAATTACGCTAATGGATTAGGAATTGGGAAGGTTGAATTAGAGGAAGTTAACCCGCATTTGCGGGAGGGAGAGTGGAAAACTATTTAGGAAAAACCCCCACCAGTTCACCCGACCGAGATTCGAACCTCGATCTCCCCGTCCTCAGCGGTTGGGCTCGAGACGACAAGCGCGTTAGCCAACTACGCCACCGAGGCGGGTTACTTATATTAAATTTAACCGATATCTGCTTATGTAGATTTGTTATGAATTTCACTTAAAATCACTTTCAGTTGAATATTTAAATGACATTTTAAGAGTAAATGTTTTTAGGTTTCTAATCATTAAAATTAGTTTGGTAAAAATATAACGTATATAAATTATTGTTATAAAACGTGTAGAATAAGTTGAGTTTTTGGATATGTAAACAAATAGGTCTGAAGTTTATAAATAAAGTAAACTCGTATCTCTATTTATATTTGGCTCTCAGAACAAATATATAATCAATTAATATTTGGCCACCCGCTTCAGTTGCCACATATTCTAAAGCGCTATTAAATTTCTGGACTAGACTTCCGAAGAAGGGGATATTGGGGTTTTATTCCAATCGAATATACTGACAGCAAAGTCTGACTCCCTCCGCCAACACAACACACCTTAGTGGCCAGTCACCACGCGCCAACCCCCCAACTCCTTGCTGCCTGCTTAGTATTCACACGGTTAGGGCAAAGACTCCCTAAAGTGACCCAACGGGACCAAATAAAAGAGTATGGCGAGCAGGCAAAGTGGCAGTCGCTGACTTTGGTTCATGATGGCAACATCCCCTTCTGGAAATAAACAGGTGTCTACCACGCAAGTGTGTAATCTTCTTGGACTTACGTCCCAGCCTATTATATTTCCCTTACAACAGCTCCACTCCACTCACCATGACTCTTCACCGAGCTGCCTATTCCCCCTTCCCCTATCTCCCACTCCCCTTCCTTGCCAAGCACTTCAACTTCACCCCAACTACATTCCGCTCTTCACCGATCTCTGTACAGATCCACCCATCGGTCTCCTCCCAACACCTGATGGGTTACACCCAACGTTCCAGACAGAGGAAGAAAGACCATTTCGGGTAACTTCTCAACCAGCCACCACTCCTACCCAACAACACGGGTATTGCACTACCTCCTTTGCAGGCTCTTGTCAAACTCCAGAGTGACCTACCCCAATCACCTCCCTCAATGTTCCTGCACTATAAAAATCCCTACTCCCATTTCACTACCACCAGGATCACCCTTGTCCTTCATCCCTCCATGACAACGTGGACTACATGACTCCCCTCTCCCTTAATTTCACTCCAACCATCCAGATATTACCTCGACTCCTGTCACTACCCCAGTCACCTGTCCTCCTTTCACTTCCGAGGTCTAGTTATCAACTCCAACCCATCAACATTACCCCCCACCCTGCCGAGCATACCAATTCTCCCGCGCATCACTCCCGTATACCAGCAATAAGGATCCAAGAGTCCAATGCTTGGAGCGGACAAATCTCTTTCAAGTCAAGAAGACATCTGAGGTCATCCAGAAATTGACGGAGCTGTTCTAGCCATCTTACGTCAACATAGAGGAGTGAGTACCCATTTTGCCTACACTTTAACAACAATGGTGACGAAAAGTTTATATTTTACCCATATAAACAAAAGTTTTCTGATCAATAATATATAGTATACATTCTTTTAAACAGTAATCATACAATTATATTTGATTAATGCACTACAACAACATGGGAGTAAACATTTTTTTCCTGATATTAATGTTATACAGCATACAAATTGTAAATAAATTTAATATTTATTTTGTTAATGTACCAATTCTGAATGAGAATTATTTCATTGGAAATATCTGGTGCTGCTACCTATTAGATGTTGATACACACTTTTTAGAAAACTAATATCTAAGCAATAACACACATTAATGTTCCATGCCATAAGTAGTATGTCTGTATGTACCTTGACCTCAACTTTGTAAATTCAGAGTTTAGCTCCATAATTTGAAAGTAAATTATAAACAATAAATAAACAGTCTGTCGAACAAACAACGATATTTATTTGTTCGACACCCGCCTCGGTGGCGTAGTTGGCTAACGCGCTAGTCGTGTTGAGCTCGACTGCCGAGGACGGGGAGATTGAGGTTCGAATCTCGGTCTGGTGAACTAGGGGTGGTTTTTCCTAAATTGTTTTCCACTCTCCCTCCACTCAAATGCGGGTTCACTTCCACTAATTCTCCCTTAATAATTCCTAGTCCATTAGAGTAATTAGTACTTAGAGCGTATAACCCGAGCGGGTAGTAAGACGCGGTGCTAAATATTATTATTATTTGTTCGACACTGGAATTCAATATATGTTCCATTACAAAGGTCAAGAAAATAATTCCTAAATAAAATGACAATGATTGATATTGACGCTTTCATGATTATGGGATAAGCTTGTCTTAAAATTCCACATGAGCAATGCCTGTTAGAGAGTCTTTGTTTACAAGCCAAGGCAAATATATTGTCACCTCTTTCAATATTTTAAGGTGACACTACAAATTCCCCTGAAATACTGTGACCATAATCAAGAATATCTGAACCACTGTTGCTTATGAATAAGTATTTATCATAATTGAATAATCTTACATAATGGAATTCCCAGCTAACGATAGTGGTCGTGGGCCAGTAATTGAACTTGGAACACTTAAGTCTACAGATGTGTCAATAAGGCTGACCCACAGGTTTCGGAAGTTAATGAAGACTCCACCTTGTCAGGATATTTTGTGTGACTAGTAGTTGTGGCAAAAAATATAATAGACCAGTTTTCGTTCCAAAATCTAACTTAAAAAAAATAATTTAATATTAAAAGTGACACAAAAAACCTACTCCTAAGTCACATTTTAAAACCTTAAAAAAACCATGATGAACTCAGCTAATGTAACGGGTTGTAATGAATATAACTGGGTCAATAAGAATGATACGATAAAAAAACTATATTCTTGTTGTTTTCATACATCATTCTACAAATGAGATTTAAGCATATGTCATATCTGACCAAATGGATAGTATTTTGGTGCAGCTATTTATTGCTGATTTCGTGTGCCAGTACGGTTTATTAACCAGTATCACCAAATTGAGGCGATATCATTTCTATGGATGTGTGAACAGATGTCTACTAAGAAGATACACATGTCCTTATTCCAACTGTAGTCAAATTGAATGATGAAAATACATATACAAGTTTAATATCTAAGCCGGAGCTTCCCCGTTATCTTGATGGTCTACTAGTTTAGCTTACATGAAAGTACTAATCAAACACTAGATAAGCTTGTTTGGTGATCCAATACAGCTAACAGTGGACCTACAGTGATGATAGCAACTGAAGAAAATTTACTCTTTCACTCAAAAATACATAACTCAAGTCGACCATTAATTTTTATCAATAGTGACAAGCCTAAATAAGATTTAGATAAATATTTTTATAGGTATGACAACAATACAAGTTGTTAGGATAAGAATGAGACAGAGACTTGGAGATATTCTTTACCAGCAATTCAAATATAGATTAGAGTTCCAGCCTAACAACTTCCTTTGAATTCTTAATGTCGAAAGCAAACACCAAATTATTCTGCAAAAATAGGATTATGACAATATCCATTTATCGCATAATGGGAAATAGCACCATTTCATATATAAAGAGATCACAGCTATTACCTGAAACATGAAGTAATAGGTGAAATGAAAAACCTCCACATGTATCCCAGGGATGCCTTAGTTTTACTATTGACTAATGATGGATAATAGAACAAACTAGATATTTATATAGCTCTTGAAATGTAGGGGAGTATTAGACAACAAAAATTCTAGGAGAATATGAGCGAAACTCTAACAAAGATACCATTTTACGCAAAATTGCATCCAAACATTCAATATTCCTACTCGGCAACTTAAGGGCTACACATCCAAATATACGCCAAGCATATTATGGCCTCGTGAAATCTGCTTATAGGAGTAAGATGATTTCGATGAGATAGGAGTGAAACAAAATTGGGAATAAAATGTTCAGTTATTTGTATATTAATAGTAATGGAGCTTCTATGACAATACTTTTTATTAAGGGACAATACTATAAATATCTTTAAATTTAAAGCTTATTTAGATGCATAGAGATTAACATGTAGATGAACATGTAGTGAACTGTTGATATTTGAATAAACACAATAGCCTTGGCACCTAGTCTTGTTGAATCGATAAATGGATACTTATACGAGGCTAAATAGAGGGAGTATTTTGAGCAAATATATGGAGAAATAGTGGAGAAAGTATCAGAAAATAAGGAAAATGTTATTATTAGTGAAATAATTTACAGATCTGAAGTGTTAAATAACGGTAAAGTGGCGGGTGTAGATGGTATCAAAATTCAAAACCTAAATTCTTAAGGGTTGAGGCACGATAATAGTTATCAGATTATATGATTTGTTTAATGTGTGAGCTGGGGTTTCAACATTCCTAATGATTGGAATAATACTGTCACTGTTGCTTTGTACAAAGACAAAGGAAATTATATTGACTGTAAGAATGATAGGTCAATTAGTATGCTGGGTATTCCAAGTAAAGTTTTTGGGAGAGTTTTAAATGAGAGGGGCGTGAAAAAACTGAGGACAAAGTCTAGGTTGTGCAATATGGTTTCATGTCAGGTAGAGGATGCGTAGACAGGATATATATATTGTAAAAAGTGATTGAGAAATATATGGATGTAGGGAACGTTTACTGTGAATTTGTTAATTTAAAGAAAGCCAATGATCACATGAGTAGGAATATGTTATGGAATGTTCTTATAGATGGTTAGTAAATACAAAAATAATGATGTATGTTGGAAGTAAAGCGTTCGTTTAGGTGGATAGATCTTTGAGCTAATGGTTTGGCATTGAACAGGATTTTAGACAAGGTTGTGTTATGTCTCCATGGTTGTCTAATGTTTTCATGGATAAGTGAATGAGGATTGTTTCTGATGACGTGTTTGGGATACAGATGGACAATGTGAATGTGCGATAGCTCTTATATGCAAATGATGCCTCATTATTAGCTGAGAATAAAAGTGACTTACACAAAGTATTAAATAGTTAATATGGTGACAGGAAAAATGGATCTTCGCATAAATGTATCCAAAGTTAAGGTAATAGTTTTTTGTAAGAATAGATTAGAAAATGATTGACAACTTTGTATCAAGCGAAAACTGTTAAAACACGTGATTGATTTTATTAACAGTGCAGAATGTTTTCTAAAAATTGAAGGATGGATGTTAAAATTGACAGATTGGAAAATGCATCTCGGAGAGAAGTTGGATGTATTTGAATTATTGTAAATAATGAGGTAGTATCAATTAAGGTAAATATTCCAGTATATAAATTTGTGCTAACGTCTACAGGGGTTAGTGGAAACACAAGAGCAAGGTGAATGTTGTTGAAATGATATATCAAGGAAATTTATCTGGAAAAGCTCGTATGGACAGAGTCGGTAATGAATGTGTGCTGAAGGAGTGTGGTTTGAAAGGGAATATAATATACCAATGCAAAGAAATGTCTTATGTTGGTTTGGGAATGTTGAGAGTATGAGTGTGGAATGAGTGATGAAGCAAATACACGAAAGAAGAATGTGTGGAATAAAGGGAAATTAAGGCCAAGTAATACTTTGTTGAATGTTTAAACAAATGTAATTAAAAGAGAAATATTAACAATTTTAAGAATAAAAGTGCATATATGCCTCGGTATAAGATTTTGATGAAGTCAAGGGTTAAATGAGGGTAGGAAAATGTGGAGAATTTTAGTGAGGATGGAATAATTTTGGGGTTATTTTTTGAGCTATCTGAAAATTGTCTTGCCTACCCTGTTTGTGAACGGCTAGATTAGTTATGTATGCATGCATGTATGTATGTATGTATGTATGTATGTATGTATGTATGTATGTATGTATGTGTGTATGTGTGTGTATGTGTGTATGTATGAGCTTGGATGTATATATGTATGTATGTGTGTATGTATGTATGTATGTATGTATGTATGTATGTATGCATGTATGTATGTATGTATGTATGTATGTATGTATGTATGCATGTATGTATGTATGTATGCATGTATGTATGTATGTATGCATGTATGTATATATGTATGTATGTATGCACGTATCTATACATGTATATATGTATGTATATATGTATATATATGTATATATATGTATGTAGGCATGTGTGTATGTATATATGTATGTATGTATGCATGTATGTATGAATGTATATATGTATGTATATATGTATTATCAAATAGTCAAGTTAGGAACGTTAGTGTCATTTCATTGACTATAGTATCTAGTAATAGATATGTAATTTACTAATTTATAATATGCTAGTAAATAAAAAATTGCAATTACGTCAGAGTATTATAAATAATCTTTCTTTCTTGGTTGTTTTCAAAGGAATGTGCCTTCTAGTCTATGTGGTTTTGTATTTAATTTCAGAGGCCATTTGTGGTGTTTTACTAAGTTCATATTAATCGGCATCAATTACTTAAAAAATTGGATGAAGCAGTCGTGCATACTCTCTCATTTTATGTAATATAGCTTGAATGAATTATTTAAAGAACTTATTTTCAGTCAACTATTCTTAGGTAAGAAACCTCATAAAAACAACAAATTGTCATTATAGTCACAATAAACTCTCCATATAATATATAAATATTAAATCATATTGTTAAAATATACTATCAATTCAGAACTATCTAAAATTGAATTCGCACCTAAAAGTATTGCTCTGTAACAAAAATAAAACATATTTATAATTATTATAAACATCTATATCCGGTTATAATTTCTAAGCCAATTATTCTCGAATGGTTTTGAAAAAAAATTTCTTAAATTTGTCATAAGCAAGCTACCCTTGAATTAATTAATTTTAGAAAATAAACATTTTTTATCATTTACCATCTAAAATAGTGGCTCAATACAGATTTTAAATCAAATTTCATAATAAATAATTTTTTATTTATATCCAAATTTAAAAAAAATACCAATAAGCTACCCCTAAGTGTTTTTTACCAAAAAAAGCAGCATGCAGCTTGATGTAACATAACAATCAATTTCCAGGTCATTTTTAATTTGGATTATTTTCAAATTATTTTGAATTTTTGAAAATTACTCATCAAAAAACTACTGTTAAACAAATTTTAACACTAAAACCAAGTAGATAGTATTTTTTGGGAGGACAAATACTCCCTAGATATCTATTTTGAACACAATCTTTTTATATATTTTATACAAATTTGTAATTAAAAAAACCTTTCATCAGTATCTTACCCTTAAATGGAGGTATGAGGTCCAAATATAAAAAAAAAAATCGCTGAGTTATTTCCCTAAATCATATTGATATAAAGTTCCAACAAAATCCATAAAACTTTTTCAGATCAGTGGCCAGGGAGAGACAGACAGACATTCAATAATCCATAAATGGGTCCAGACAAATTTGTAAAATCAATTTTTGGGGTTCGGAAACCAGTGATAACTAAAGAGGTATCGTAATAATGAGGATGATAATGTTCACCAGTACAATACTTTCTTTCTAATAACATTAGAAAATAACAATTTATTATTTGGTGATTTTTCAATTTTCATATAAGACAGTGTATCTAGAAGAATCACATTAAGGAATGAATTAATAAATTTTTTTAGTGGTACATACAGGCAACCGGAGTTTAAATTTCAATATTTATTCAAATAGTTTTTGTTTATAATTAAAATCAGTCATAATAGTTAGGAATAGTGTTAATTATTTGTAATTATCTATTGGATGAAAACAATATGGTTAAATTTTAAATAAAATACCTATAATCGATTTTACTAAAGGGTATAAACGTATTTTCTATAGGCAATTTTTCTTATTCTAAATATTACATCGTTATATTTATACTCTTTATATAATAAAATAAGTATGTAAGATAATGTATTTATTGAGTTGCCGTACGATTTTAATTTAGCTTGTTCATTCAATTTATTTAGATCATTATAGAAAGGTAGCACTTGCAAGTTAATAAATTGCTAATTAAATGAAGCAAATAAACTACTCCAATAAATTCACAGAGAAAGTTTTATTTTCGATTCTCTCCAAACATTTTCTAATGGTTTATTAAGTTCATCCTATTTCTTGCCTACTAATTCTACTCACTATTTCAAACAACTTATGTCCAAGAAAATACTGGGGTCTCCTTTTTATCACAATTTTTTTATATACCAATTATTGTCTTGGTCAGAGGTAAAAGAGCATGAAAAATCCATCCAGTTATGAGCTGATACAATGAGATAGGCCCACTAACTTTTAAACAATGAGCAACATTCTTTACAGTAACTGTGACACCATAAAACTAGCATTATTACTTACTTCATCAATCGAGATTTTCCTGCTGGTATTGTATCAAGTGATTCTTTAAATAAGTGAACTCTTCCACCATCTATACTATTTCTTAGATAGTCTCTCCAGTCATATGAATTACTGTCAAAATAGAAGATTTCTTGGTCTTCTGGGGTCAAAGATTTATATAGGCTCATAGAATTACGGTTATCAAAATTCCAATTAAAACTAGTAAAATATTTCATAGAAACCATATATTTATCAATTTTTCTGTAGATCTTTATCAACCTGCAATCAAACAATTCTACATCTTATTATAATAAGACAAAATTAATTAAATTACATTACTATCAGTAGTAATACAAATAAAATTAATATTAGTATATAAAATTACTAAGTCATAAATAAATAAATGTGTTTTTATTTATGGAACAGTGACCTGTTTCAACTCACATTGGGGGATTTCCCTTAATTACGAAGGCAATGTCTAAAAGAGCCCCTGGTATGACGTGAACGAAGATGGCGAACACGCGGTACCAAAACACGCTCCTAAATGGGAGGCCCCAAGGATACCAGATAGCCTGTGCAGAGGGTACCTCGAGTATTCTCTCTAATATCACGTCTGTATTCTCTTGAAACGTCAATGTGTTTGGTCCGCTAACGTAATTGTAGATGGGGATGTTCTGGTTACAATCTCTGAAAAAATATACACATTTAATACTGTTTGTTTCTAGATAACTGAACCTTTAAATATTCATTGGAAATAAAACATGAACAAAGTTAAATTTAAATTTAATTCTTAGACATAAAATTTTAGAAAACGTAAGTGGGCATTTAAGATAATAAAAGTTTTTTCACATTTAATTTGAGATAGAATTTAAAATCGAAAATGCTCATTAGTATTTTACTAATATATAAAAATAAATTTTTATCTGTTTCTTTGTTTTATTTCAAAATACTGTACTGTATACTGTACATGTATGTGGCTTGGAAATCCAGTTGATACACACTGTGAGATATAATTTTATCATTATTATCCAATATAATAGATTGCTTTTAAAATATTTTGTCTTAAATCGAGTGTTTATTATGAGCACCGCGTCTTCATACCGATTCGGTATATACGCACTTACGCTAATGTGTAACGGTACAGTAATTGTGAGATGAAATGGAGGACTTACAGTTTAATGTGAGATCCGAACCAAGGTGGTGGCCTGGCATTCCACACATTAAATCAAGTGATAAAACCTATATCATATGATCAATCGCTGTATTATGTTATTTAATGTAAAATAAATTAACTTTTACTTATTCAACAAATCAACTACAAATCCAACGGATAATTAAAGAAAATATATTAATCATAAATCAAAATGGAAAATATATTTGGTGTTTGTAATTTAATACTCATATTAGGAAGGAGATCGTGCTTATTTGACAGATGAAAATTGTCCACACGCATATACTAACTATGATTTTCTAGAATATGAAAACAATAAATTGTTGAGGGGGCACTAATGATCATTTGTTTTATTTAAAATAATTGTTTGGACATTTTTTATCCCAATATATTCAATCAGAATATCTATTGACAAAACATATTTGAAATTATTAGGTGAAAGTAGTAAGCGTAATTTCTTTGTTTTGAAACTTTATTGAGATAAAATTAAATACCAAAATTTAATTCAGATAGAAAATTACCTTCTTTTTTTTTATAAAAAACAGTTTATTATAAAATCATATTTTACCTTTTTATAATACACTTTTCTTAATATATACTCTGATTTCAAAGCAAAATTTCAAAACAAAATAACTACCTGGGGGGCCCACCCGTTCCAGTTTGTCCTTTGAACCCAACGGGGAGAGAGTGTATATTGTGCTGATTACGCAATGTCGTTGGTTGCTACTCAATAATGTTTACGCTATCTGATTGGTTGTTGGTTCTCCCTCTTCTCCTGACCCCCTTTACAGACATGTTGGTACTTGTATTTTCTTGTTTTATTGGTTATTTATTTATACTCATTGCTTTTTTATTTGATATTAAAGGGTTTTTTTATTCATTGATTTGGATTGAGACGGGGCATTTTGAGATTTTTTTTATTGGTATGTGGTCCGCATCGTCCGGGAGCTGAACAGGTGGCCGGACGCAGACCGTGTAAGACCCTCCCTCCATCAACCCTTCTCGTGAGGAAACATGCAGTTTAAGAGAGCACAACCTTTCCCACCAGCAGCGTACCATTGAATGTGAGTAGCCCCTCCTTTTACTTTCCCACATATCGTCATACCCCTCTTCTATTTCTTTTTCTCTTTCCCCCCTTCTCCAGCTACTACCAGTGTTACGGCCGAGGTGTGGCAAGGTAGAGCGTGGGGTGTCAGATGACTCTCTGTGGAAACCCGAGAGTGCCAACGATCCTCTCCCCCCTCCCCTGTGGAAGACATGAACCCAAGTGACGGATCATAGCCCTCTAAAAGCACCCCAACCCCCCCCC
>CABEEJ010002562.1:0-84255 GCA_901482245.1 Timema douglasi | reverse complement strand
CCCCACCAAGCAAAATAACCTTATCGTATTTTAGCTATGTATATAGCTCACGCCATGAAATGTATACTTGTAATATTTATTTAAAAATATATATTTATGATTACTCCGTCATTGACACCGGGACACGGGATTCAAACCCTGGACCTTTGGCACATCAACAAATATAAAGTTCTGTCTCTTCTGCTAAAAGTAATATAATTATTATTATTATTATTGATTTTTTTTACAAATATAGCTCACGCTATGAAAAGTATACTTGGAATATTTATTTAAACACAAATAAAAGTTTATACAAATATAGCTCACACCACAAAAAAAAGTATACTTGGAGTATTTATTTACACTTAAATGAAAGTTATACAAATATAGCTCACACCGCAATAAAAAGTATAATTGGAATATTTATTTAAACACAAATAAAAGTTTATACAAAAATAGCTCACACTGCAAAAAAGTAAACTTAGAATATTTATTTACAAAAAAAAAATTATGATTTCTCTGTCATTGACACCGGTACACGGGATCGGAACCTGGGACTTTTGGCTCAACAAAAAATAAATTATAGTGCACAATATAGATTTCAGTCTCTCTTGTTAATAGCCGGTTAAAAGCAATATAATTATTAGATTTCTATACTTATGCATGTTGAAATACCAAATTCCCTCGCCAGAGTGTCAAATTGTTAGTTTCGAGACGACCGCACTATCTGTTACTAAAAGCACCTGTTTCTAGATGCTACAACCATATTTGCCAAAAACTTGGACTAAGCTCTTCATGCTAGAGTGAGATAAGCGCTGATTTGCGTGAGAGAGACCATATTGTTTATATTATTTAATAGTTAAAGACCGGAAAACTTACATGTTAGACGATCTATTTCATCCAACAGTTTAACGCATCAGGGAATAGAGATTTGAACCTCGGTATCTTTTCGATGAAGTGATTGGGATTTGAAACTTTTACATCGGTGACCAGACTAAATGTTTACCAGTATTTGTTCTGGTTTGAAATGTGAAATAGTGTTTGTTGCCCTCCAAGGGACTTGAACCCTTACGTCACAGGGCAAGATGTACACGCACATTTTTGCATCAATGAAACCTTTACACGGGGCTGGGAGGGAATTGAACCCTCCAAAACCATCTGGATATCTTTTCCCGAATGAAAGAGATATAATAAAAATAATAATAATAATAATATTAGTGATGTACCATCATTTGCGCAGGGTTGCAATGTGAAAACAGACAAATCTATTATTCATGATTTAGTCAGTATAAGTTTCAGTCAACATTGCAGGGACTCGAACTCCCCTCCCTTAACGGGGCAAGATGTGTGCCAACATTTGTGTGGTTGGAAAAACTAAACACGTCCATGGAGGGTGGATAGTGGTCCTTCACTTCATATCGAACCCCAGAGAAATGTGCACAAGCATTTATCAGGGTTTGAAAGTTGAAATTAGCGTTTGTAAACTATGAAGGTTACGCATCTTTGACACCTGAACACGGGATTCGAATCAGGGACCCTTCGGTGGTGTAGAATAATTAAATTATTTCTTTCGCGGGATCTGGAAGTTTCAAATAGCCAAAGCTATTATTTAAGCTTACTCCATATTGACACGGGAATTGAGCTCGGGTCTTTTGGCTCATAAATTTTTTTTAGTCATGAATGCCGGGTTATTTTTTGTGACCGGGTGAAAGTACACCGCCATTTGTAGGGGTTTGAAAAATTAAATTAGCGTTTGTCAACCATGCAGGCGGGGATTTAAATCATATATTCTCCCGTCGCAGGGCGTGATGTGTACCCACAAGAAACGAGTGCCATGGATGGGTTGTGGGCCGTCATCGCATATCGGACCCCCTACCCAGCAGCTGGCTGACACGACTGTGTTCGCCGGGGTTGCTAGACGAATGAAATTTAACGGTACTTCCAGGCTCCTTTAAGTGGATCGCTCTAGCAGAAATAATTTTATTGCGCAATAACAGGCCACCATTCTTACAGACGGCACACCCTTTGAAGCGACTATAAATATACCTTACAATCATTACATTCGGTCATTTAATTTCGTAATTGGTAATGATAAAGATCAAGATGAGTGTTGATGCGCTGGAAAAACGGATAAATTCAGGTATGTTTTAAAAGCGTTTTGTATATTTTAATTCTTACTATTTTGCTTATTCCGTCTTTGGTGTAAAGCGGCATTTGTTCCTTTGAAAAACTTTCAAGAAAACCCACCCTTTCCACCTGCAATGCTGGTAGCGCCGGGTAACCCGGATCCGTTAGAGTTTTTCATTGAGGATAGAATCTTCCTGGTGGATGGCGACCAGTCTATGGGTAATTAATGTCCTGATATAGATTTGACCATGATTGGCAAGTAGTTTTTTTCTCACGATACTAACTAATATGTATTTACATAATTTCAGACAACTAGGATCCATATGGGCTTTATAATGTGCGTTTCATAGCATTAAGCGTACACCCACACATCTCTACGTCCGTGTTACCGGCATTTTTAAGCTTTTCAACACAAGCCATGGTTGTTTCATAGCGCGTATCCATGGTCTCGTGGTGGCTGTTTTTGATAGGGGTGGTCCTGTCAGGGTAGTAGAGAGGCCACCCGTTCCAATAACAGCACCAAAACTGGAAGACGGTGGTGATATCTCCAGCTTTAACAACACCATCTACACGTTGCCCTAACACATATTCCTCACGGCCGTTACCAGCATGAAGAATAGACACACAGAGTCGGTGGGCCTCCCAACAGAGCCATTGTAGGGCAAAGTACGGCTGTTGGTCTGCACACTGGTGTAGTAGGCCCATCATATAGGACCTGTCTCCCCCAACGTTCCCTGAACACCATTATTTTGTATTCTGAGGTATGTTTGAAATGGTTTCAGCTCATTGAGCCCACCAATTTTCACAAGATTCACAGAGGCACCACGGTATAAATCTTCTGCTTTGTACGTTTGAATAAGACGACACTTTTTGAATCGTATAACGGTGTTCACATCCATACATACGGGTTCTCTTTTAGTGTCATATATAGCTTTGGCAACAATCAATGCACGGGCAAAGCAAGGTGTATTGCCATTTTGAATCTTAATAATCCCTTGGTTTTTACGGCTATATCTGGTAGAGGGAGAGCGTTTATCACATTTATGATTATCCTTACCGAGCGGCTCTTTAAAGTTCTGTAACTTGATATACAAGGGTTACTAAGTGAGAAACCAAGTATTGATTGGTAACACTCGTTCTAAATTAGAGAGCACAGCCTGCCCGTCAAGCTGATCTGCCCGCATAAATGAAACAAATACAGGTCTTGACGCGGAGTCTGTATTATATAATAGTAGACTTACGTGATCCTCGGCACTAACTCCATGATTCTGGAGACTTCCTAGCAAAGCATTGATTTGATCCTCATGCCAAGTTTGAGCGTAACGATCATTCTCTGGCGTCCCTAATTGTAGGATAAATTCACGCCCGACTTAAGAACCCGCTTTAATTATTTAATTCTCTCCTCGACGACACGAAGAGAGTTGCCATTCGACAGGGCCCCACCTACATGGTTTACCGGGCTACTAAATCCCGATTGTGGCGCTGAAGACGGTCCCACTGTCGCCGCTGCCAGGGGTGGAGCCGCTAGTCCCCCCTCCATTTGAAATATAACACAAAGGCACGTGTCAAAGTAAGCACTTTAAATAAAATTGTTCCAAACATACGCGTATTATTTTTCTATTTATAATAATACCACGAAAAGTATAATACTTTTCAATTTCAATCTACTTTCGATATTAATATAATCTTACAATTTCTCTTACACAGAATTGCTTTAACTGATACCAACATTGACAATGTATGTGTAATAAATACACTTGAACCTTAGTACAGCTACAAATACCATCCTGGGCAGTTAATTTATCACTATGAAAGGTTAAACATACATTTTCCGTGCCGAAAATCAAACCCGGTATCCTTTGAAAAGTGTGTGTAGTAAATACATTTTAACCAGAGAACACTTGAACCCTAGGACAGCTACAAAATTTAGTCCAGGGCAGTTAATTTATCATTATCAATGGTTAAACATACATTTTCATCTATGCCGAGAATCGAACCCGGGACCATCGCAAAGTGTGTGTAATAAATACAATTTAACCCTAGTACACTCCTCAAAACAGTCTCTGACCAAAACTACTTCCAGTTCAACAATAAATTCTACTCCCAAACAGATGGCTTAGTCATGGGCTCTACCATCTCAGTTCTAATGTCTGAAATCTTCTTACAACAATATGATAGGAAACACTTGACAAACTCAACACCATTTTGGACGTCAAATTCTATTGTCGTTATGTCGATGACATTTTAGTAATTTATGAACAACTTCCCAATTCTTCCCTAACTTAAGTAAATCAAATTATAAATGAAATTCATCCCAACCTTAAATTCACTGTGGAACACGAAATCAATAACAGCATTAATTATCTTGACATTTCCATCTCCAGAAACATGAATAACCGATTTGAATACAAAATATATAGGAAACCCACACACACCGATACAATCATTCCCAATGATTCCAACCACCCGTCCACCCATAAAAAAGCGGCCTTAAACAGCCTTATATTCAGACTACTTCATATACCTCTGAATAAAAAGAATTACAAACTTGAACTTAACATGATTAAACAACTTGCCATCACCAATGGATACTCTCACTCTTTGGTTTACCGCATCTTTCAGAAACAAAAAGCTCAGCTAAAACGCACAACCACTCTTACTCCCTCCAATTCCACGCCCACTAACAAAAGCAAATGGATCAAATTCAACTATACTGGAAATGAAATCCACAATATCTCCAACTTCTTCAAAAAACACAAACTCAATATTGCTTATAGCACCAACAATAATATCAAGAAAATCATCAACAATTCCAATCTAAACAAAACAAGCCAATATCAAAAAAGTGGTATTTACCAACTCACTTGTCAATGCAATAGCGTATACATTGGCAAAAGTTGAAGACGATTTTCAACCAGATTTTCTGAACATATCAATGATTTCAAATATGACAGGAACTAAAATAAAATCCTATACTAGTTTAGCTATCCTCAAAACAAGTTTCCACAACTAGATTCAACACGATAAAAAATATATAAAATATCCCTGAGTACGAGACAATCCAGGAAGACTCAGTAGAAAAACACGTAAAACCAAAAGGTTTGGGTTTGATTTCCATATTATTACTTTTTTTATTACTGCAACCAGTCAGCCACCTCTGTCAACTGAATTGATAACCAGCCTCACCGTTGGACGCTATTTTTGTAACCTAGTCGCCCATTATCACCTGCTCCTCTTCATCATACGGTGTCATCCACGGCAGTCTATTGGTTCCAGTAGAGCATCTCAGGGTTATATAGATAATGGAGGGGGTAGATGGAACACAGCCGATTAAAGAGATACTATTTAGCATAGAATTTGAAGTTTTCTTTTAACTTAATATTATACATGTCGGTACCATGGTTACTTAATTTAGAGAGACAAATTATTTAAGACATTGATACGCTTAATTATTTAGCGTAGTGGTTATTTAACCACCTGGTCTAACTCTCCTTTCACCCATCTCGAAACTATCTCTACACGTTACGAAAAGTACTTTGTGAATACTGGTCTTCACTCTTTGCGTGCTAACCGGCCAGTGCCTCGTCTGACGTTTACCCTCCACATAGGGTCAAACACAGACGCTAAATGTGCTGATTGACCAGGAGTTCGAGCCAAAACCTCCCCCTCCCCCAAAAGACCACACGTGCAAGCCACAGGTGCATCTCCCAGCTTCCGGGTTCAGGTATTAATACATTCGCGATGCTTAAAATTAAATGTAAAAGTAATACATTAGGATGAATCTAATATTCAAACAAAAACTTTAAATAATGAAAAACTATTAGATGAAAAGTTTAAAGGAATGAAAGTGAAGTTAAGGAATTGAAATTTAAATCATATATTGCTTACAACTTTGGTTGTGATTTACATAAATATAATTACAATAAAACCCCACACTTTCTTATAATTAACCATTTGATAGTAATAAAGAGAATTAAATCAGGCCTAGATGAATGGGAAATGAAAAAAATGTATTTATCAGTTTAGTACTCTCAGTATCTTGAGTGTATTAATATATCTCGCTCCCTTGTTTGCCTTGAACTACTTGCTCTGAATGTCAGAAGCGACTTTCAGAGGGGGTAGGCGGCTTGTTTATGCCTAAAGTACCTATCTGTAGTTACAGATCATAACCTCTAATTCTAAAAGTGTTAATTGGTTGTGAAGGGAAAATGGAGTTGAAGGGAGAAGGTTTGTATGTTGGAAGCGACAGTGTTAGTGTGAAGTTGCTAATTCGAGCCACCGTACACTGTGATGGAAACACAAGCGCAGTTAGGCCCGAAGTGAGTTTGGTGTAGTAAGCGAACATGGCTTTGATGAAAGTGCAGGTGTGAAGAAAAAATTTTCTAGCTCATGGGGGAGTGTGGGGATGAGGACCCAAGGATTTTGCAATGCTGAGAAACAGGAGTGGTTAGTAGGAAGGGGCTGATTGGGAAGGTGTGTAGGTGTTTTGCTCATTCGAGCCGGGGCTTCTTGTATTTCCTTGGCTATCGGATGTCGTACTGGCCGAGTCTTCTAACTATTGCATTGTCATCTACCTCACGAGCTCGTTTGTAGAATTTGCCACCTTGCTGCCGGAAGATTTCTTGTAGAGTCGCACTACCGGGGGTAGCGTATATGTGTGCATTGTTAGTTTGGGTGTTTACACCTAAAATACACCTAATTACTTTGTTTTGCACTACTTGTAGAGTATCTAGCACAGAATCGGAAGCATACCCCCACGCCTCGCATCAGTATACCAGAATAGGCTGTACTAAGCTTTTGAACAGCAGCAACTTGATGTGGTTTTCCATCACTGGACTCTTGAACAGGCCGTAATTTGCAATGAAGGTCCCCATTAACTTTTTCCTTGTGTAAACTCCGTGCTCCTTCCATGTGAGTCTGGAATCTAACATCACCCCGAGGTATTTCATTGACTTCTTGTAGGGGATAGCCTCCTCCAACACTATAAACTGGGGTGGAGCTTGGGCTCTCCTCTTCGTAATTATCATGGCTGTCGATTTCTCTGCGTTGACCTTTATCCTACATTTTTACAGCCAACTGCTAAACTCGTCGAGGTACCACTGCAGGTGGAGATGAGCGTACTTGACGTTCCTGTTGGCAATGTAGAACAGATTATCATCTGCGAAGAGCCGAGTCCTGATCATCGGGTCCGTGGGGATGTCAGCAACTTACACAGTGTATAGGAACGGTGAGAGTGCCAACCCTTGTGGCACCCCCACCCTGATACTATGAAGAGGCGACCTTTTACCCTCCATCTTGACTTGAAATTGTCGTCCAGTTAGAAAGCTCTTGATTAGATGTACATAAACCTTTAGGAAATTGGCCTGTATCAATTTGTAAATAAGTCCGGAGTGCCAGACCTTATCAAACGCCTTCTCTACATCCATAAGTACAGCAAGCGTGATTTCCCTTTGATTAAAGCTCTCGGTCGTGTCCTCCACTAGGCTCAGGACTGGGTGTACCGTTTTGTATTTCGAGGACAATTCGAAGATCTCTCCCGAAGAATTTCAATCGCTGCAGAAGGATTTTCTCAAATAATTTTCCTACACTGCTAAGCAGACAGATTGGCCACCTGTTCTGTGGGAATTTGCAGTCCTTGCCTGGTTTGGGCAATAAAACGACGTCGGCAACCATCTTCGCCTCGGGAAGTAGCCCGCCAGTAGTGCCGCTGAACACATTCTTGTTAAGAGCTGGATTACACATTCCAGAACATGTCACAACATCTCTTTCGAGACCCTGTCTTGACTTGCCGCTTTCCGTAGATTCAGCTTTTCCATCTGGCTGGTGACTTCATTTCTAGTTATAGGGGGCGGTATCTCTATAAAAGGATCTGATAGGTATACCCCAACCACTCTTTTTACTGTCCTGGTAAACTCTTCATCTTGGGGCTCTGAAGTAGCCTTAAACTGGTCTTCAAGAGATTCTGCAATGTCCTCTGCCTTGGCTTCGCCCTGTTATTCCAACCCCCTCCTTCTATTGATGACCGTGGTCCCTGCCTTTCCTTTCGTACCTATGAGCTGTCTCGGCACCTTTCATACGCTGGAATCCCCATCCAAAGTGTTCGCTACATACTCATTCCAGTTGGTGATCTTCAGAGCTTTAGCCTTTCTACGCACAAGGGCTCTTAGCCTACTGTACTCTGCTCGATGTCTTGGGTTCCTGTGCTGCTGCGATTCCCTGCGTGTTTCCCTCTTCAGGTCTATCAAGTAACTCAGCTCCGGGTCGTCCCTCTTCAACAAAACCGGCGGTGTCTCGAATACAGTTGAGTTGTCTCTCGGTATTCCTCGAGTAATGTGGCTGTCAGAAGAGTGATGGAACTGTCCACTTCTTCCGGGGAGTTTACCTCCATGTTCAACGGAACTGCATCCGTCAATACCCGCCGATGCTCGTCCCAGTCACTCCTGGGGATCTTCCTCCTTAGGTAAGACAATCTTGGGTTTGTCTTCAGGGCTATCCTTCTGAAGACCGGGAGATGGTCGGAGTCAAGTTCGTTTAAGGCTTCGAGTTCTTCCGGCAGCGTATCCAGATCCGTCAGGACGACATCCAGAACATCGGGAAGATTCCTGTAATTGGATGGGTAGAACGTCGGATCGTTAGTCGCCAGGACTGTGTAGTTCTTGATTGCTGCCTGGCCAGCCAGTGTCCGACATGCCTGATTGGACACGTGACTGTTCCAACTCGTATGTTTACAGTTAAGATCTCCCGCTACGAGGAAATCCTTTTTTGACGGGAGCCAGTCTAGGTCATCTATGATGAATGGGACCGCAGGGCTTCTGTAGACAGCGGTAAACAATATCTGTTTCCGCCCTGTGGGAAAAGCTATCGAAGTGGATTCAATATAGTCCATAGCCGGTAAAGTCGTTTGATAGTAAACAAGGGTACTGCGCACCAACACGGCTGTGCCCCCTCCCCGGCCAGCTGTCCTATCGTTGCGATACATCTCGTATCCGCAGACCCGCATCTTCTTCTGTTCCGATAGGTGGGTCTCACAGTTCAATGCTACGTCGACTCCATACGTTCCCAGAAGTTGTCGAAACTCATCTTCTTGTTGGGCTACAACATTAGCGTTCCAGAACAGTATTTTCAATGACTCTTCTACACCTCTTGCCTGATCAGTAGCCATCTCAGAAGAATTCGGTTGCAGCTTCCAGAAGAAGCATTACTTATGTTGTCTTGTCTGGAGCTTTCTTCAGCCGTAAAAGGTACTTCCTAAGGAGTTGTAGTAATCCCACCACGTTGATTTCCTTAAGAATTTGTAGAAGGTCCTCTAAGTCCGAGGATTCTTCCGAGGAACGGTTTTCTTGTTTGTCCTTCTTGGCAATCTTCTTGACGACCCCACTGTAAGATGGTTGATTCAATCCCACATATACTGTTAATTTTGGTTGATTAGCAGAAGATTGCTGGCCAGTTGAGGCCTTGCGATTCCCAGCCACGTGGGCAGCAGGGCTGGCCACTTTAGTTTCCCCCTCTATTTTCTTTTCTGACACCTGGTTTTTCTTCTCCAGCTCTCGTAAATAAATAGGGCTGTTGCGGTAATTTTCTGCATGCTGTCCCTTACAGTTTACGCATTGTTCTGGCGTTATTTTCCCTTTTTTCTGGCACTCTACCGTCAGGTGACCTCCTAGACACTTGACGCAGCGTGGTTTTTGGTCACAGTAGTTCTCATGAGTGTCCAAAATGTTGGCAGCGGTGGCACTGAAGAATTGTACTCTGTGAAGCACGATACTCCTCAATCTTGACTACAGTATGATTTATGACCGGTACCTTAAAGACCTCACCCACCCCTT
Source organism: Timema douglasi (assembly GCA_901482245.1). Classification (NCBI taxonomy): domain Eukaryota; kingdom Metazoa; phylum Arthropoda; class Insecta; order Phasmatodea; family Timematidae; genus Timema; species Timema douglasi. The sequence goes on along the minus strand of CABEEJ010002562.1, from coordinate 74,323 downwards.
CTGTCCTCACCAAGGTGCAGACAAATATCGGTAGAGGTCTCGGTGTCCTTGATTGTGGAGAAGATTTCGAGTATAACTGTCTCACATCGGTTGGCGTGAATCCCCTGTTCTCAAGTTCCACCTTTATATCTGAGCTGGGCATACTTGCGTGAAGGCCCTTGATGATAGCCTTGAAGGGCTTGTTCTTGGGAAGTACATACGTAAAGTGTTCCAACGTGTTTTGTTTGAGTAGCTTTAACATGGTGGAGTAATCCCTGAAGGAGGTCGTGACCACCTTAATCCCCTTGTGCAATACAATACACCTTGTAATCGTCTTGCAAGCCGCTGTTTAGGAGCTTTATAACATTGTTGTATTGTGTCGCGTTAGTTACAACAACCGGAGGGGTCTTTATACGCCACGGGGTGGAACTTTCCTTCATGCCTCCACTTGGTTGCCCCGTTTGACTGGTCGCTGTTTGATCCTGTAGGCTAGACAAGCTAGCAAACTTATTGTTCACTTTTATAGCCTTCGACTGCAGAACTTACAGTCCCAGCCTGGTCCTGAGCTTCCGCTTGAGTCCAGAGACTGGCTCACAGGTTTCATCGGTTTCTATTGATAGTATTGGATTAGTGTTGGATGGACCCCCTTCCTGGCCTTGGTCCTCTATTTCTTCATCGTCCGTTTCTTCAACGTCTACATCCGAGTCGGAGGATATTCCCTCCTCTTGACGCGTCCCTTGCAGTATACCACTCCACCCGAATTCTTTAGGCACGGAATATATCGCCAAATAAGCAAAATAAACCTAATTCCACTCGACGATGCAATACTGAGGCGACGACTGACTGTTCGATGACTCCTCTGTCTCATTGACTCACTGACTAAAAAGTCTATGCTAAAAGACTGTCTAAAAAGTATTAATATGTAAGTAATTGTAAACTAATATAAATTTATAAATGAAATGTTTGAGAGCTAAGTGCCTATAACCCTGACCACTTTATTTGTATCACTACTCGTTTGTGTTACACGAATAAGAATTGATTACGTGGATTTTATAAGGAAGGTTGAGTTTTGAGGACATGTAAAACAGTTTATAAAATATCACACTTAGTACAACCAACCAGGATTCCAGCCCCCCCATTTTCATCTCTATTTTACTCTATTTCTTCATTTATTTGTGGTAAATACTATATTCTGAATTTAACTAACTAATTAATTACTTTTGAATATTAGTGGACAAAAATATAGAGTTTTATAAAATGTATAATTTCGATCAACAAAATAAAAATAAGTAGAAATTTAATAGAACATCTCTTAATTCATATTTGATTTATGAATTCACTGTGGCAACAGCGCTAAAGGCTTTAGTAGTTTTGTGGAAAAGAGCGTACTTCCGATATAGGTAAGAGATTGAACAAAGAATTGTTAAGTAAACACTACATTTTGAGACATTCATTAAAATTTTTGAGCAACAGACACTTAATTCACACCAAGGTTGTAAGAAGGAAATACACGAAGGCTTTTTCGCTGTAATATAACTCTTTTGCTAACGAGGCGTGTAAAAAGTGTCAATGGCCACTATTAAAACTGTTTCTGGCACACTAACTTAGCTACTGGATGGTTTTTGATACAGGGGATGTGTCACTAAAGGGACTGCTATATTTAATCATAGACAATTCTTTTGAAATTTAATTTCTTGTTGATTTGGAATAAGATGTTTCCCTCCTCCCCCTTCTTATTATCTCACCTTAACACCCATTCGGGCTTTGCGCCTATGCTCTAATTACACTAATGGGTCAAGGACGCGTAAGGTTGAATTTATAGTTAGTATACCCGACATTTTTTTGTAAGGTTGAATTTATAGGATTTATACCAGGCATTTTCATGGAGGGAGAAAGGAATATCATTTTGGTAAAACTACACTTAGTACACCTGACAATAATTTGAAACTAATCTTCCCGTCATCAGCAGTCTAGTCTAGTGTGAGTGTGACGCCCTAGACCAAGGCGGCCGAAGAAGCAGACTTTGCTATTATATATATTATAAGTTGGAAGTATTAAAATGCGTGATTGCTTTTGCGTAAAGATATCAAATTAATTAGCAATAAATCTTAAATGCTGTATAAATACTTAGGAAATCTAGCATAAGTGCCTCGGGAGTAGGCCCCTATCTTATAATATATTTATATATTTACAGAGTTATAGGCCTATATATTTTATTACGCCATATACTGCATGACCTTTCTGGGTGATTACAAAACTAATAGATCTAGAAAACTTGAAACTTTGCTTACGTATTAAGTGAAAACGGGTAGTGTACAAATAGGAAAGTTTTAGCTTATTTTTATATTACAATACTTTAATTACATAATGACTTATATATTGAAATTCTTCACAGAGGATGAATTTTAAAATATAATTCAAAGGAATGTATAAAATACCACTATTTCTACCAACTTAACTTCAGAGTTTGCAACTAGTATAATAACATAAAATTGTTGAGTAAACACCTTTGAAACATACTATTATTTAAAATAAGAAGGTTGAGATGAGAAAGGTTGACTGTAAAAAAGTAAATAATATTATCTTATTTCTGTGTAGAGTATTTGGGATATATTTTGGTGAAAACCACCTTATTACACTAATGCTAAATTCAAACCTTGATATTTCCGCCAATATGAAACCTGATTAAAAAGAGATTAACACGTTTGTTCACTTTGCCACTGGTGCAAGCTATATAATTTATAACTCTTTAAATTGTATTCGCATACATTTTAATAATAGGTCTATACATGATTTAAACTAAAACCAGAAATACCAACGTAACAAACAAATCAAATATCTTCTTTTCAAATGAGTTCACCTTTAATCAGTCACCATTCTACTGAACAACTACTATTATTTTAGTTTCAACTGTTTTAAATGTTGTTTTGCACATTATTATTTTTATTATTATTATTATTATGATTATTATTATTAGCACCGCGTCTTACTACCCGTTCAAGTTATACGCACTTACGCTAATGTGTAATGGTAGGGTGATTGGGAGATGAAATGAAGGACCTACAGTTTAACGTGGAATCCGAAACACGGTGGAGGCCTGGCATTTCCCACATTCACAAGATGTCTTGTCAGAGGTTAAGGAAGGGTTTGGTAATCAGATAAATCTTTGCCGGGACCGAGGATTGAACCCCGGCCGCCAGCATAGAAGTCCGACACCTTACCCCTAGACCACCAGGTCACCGTTTTGCACATTAAATTATACTTCAAATAAATCTAAAACCGTTTTCAAAATAAGAGGATATATAAGGTATTATGTATCATGTACATATTTAAAGCACACGTGGCTTTAACCTTTAATAGTACAACTAGAATATAAAACTACTTTTTTTATACTCCCCGTCATACTAATAACCCGGGCTGTGCAAATTTTAATTACATTTATTGTATATGAATCAGGAAAAAAAATATCTAGCGATATACCCTCATTTTTGTGGAAATAAAGCGAGAAAGCATATACAAAAATTAATATTACTGCAACTAGCCAGGATTTGAGACTCAGCATCGTCACAGGAGTATTGGACTAGATAAGCTAGACATTTATTTATACTACCTAAAAATATTAGTTTGTAACCGTTTTCATTTTGATAAATAAATCAAACTAAATGGTTATATTTAATTAATTATCCTTAACTAATATTAATTTTTAAATAATTTTTATTACATAAGCAATTGGAATAGTGCTACCTTAAATTATAGAACTAAGAAAATTAAACATGATTGTTAAGTTTAAAGATAATTGGAATTCAAGTTTTTTTTTAGAAATAATGTGGTTTTTAATATAGATTTTTTTAAAGATAGCTAACACAGCCTTATATAAAATGTGATTTAATTACCGAAAACTAATTACAAATTGAATGTGGAACCAACTCATCCATTAGCTGCCTTTTTAAAAGTAGTTTTATAGATGATATCCTTCTTTAAAAATAGAACTAGAATAATATTTTTAAAAAAATTTGAAAATATAATAAAACATTAATTTTTAACAGACACAATAAATAATTATTTCTAGCTTAAGTTTTGATAATATTATAAAATAAGTTTTTATATATAAATAAGCCCTTCTTTTGTGATTGATCTATATTTTGATGCTGGTGTAATATATAAACCTCACAATTTCTCCTAAGCAAACAATACATTTCCAATCAACATATTTTTCATGTCCACAAAATATTTGAATATAAAATTACTGTCCATAAAGGGTTATTACCTTGTGGTTGCTCCAAAAGCAGCTGCTATGATGCAGTTTGCTACCATATCAACAGGTACCATGTTTAGCTTCACTTCCGCATGACTTATACCTGTCCTTACTAGACCCGCGAATATACCTGCTGCCGCACCATTAGGCCCATAAACGTTGTCAATCCAACCGCACACAGGCTCTTTCAGAGATGTCGATACTGTGACAATAGAAGTGATGGATGACAAAGAGCAGTTTGAGAGTAGTGGTTAGATATTAACTTTTAGAAAGTATTGCCAAATACCTACAACGTAAGTAAGGCAGCTCCTTTATCAAAATTTTTAATCTTTTACTTTGAAAGATTTAATTTTAGTAAATAAATCCCAAATTGAATGCACTGGGCCAGTTTCGTATTTGAAACTGGCTGATTCAATTTTGGTAGAGGTGGGTGGTATCCTGTATTTAGTATCGACTCGAACTTGAGGCGTGCTAAGTCTGACTGTGAAATTGGTCCAAGGTCGAAGGTAAAATATTAGGCAATATTTTAGTGTCACTGTGTAACAAGGCATATAATTTAGCGTTCATATTTCATAACCATACCAAATTACACGAATCAACAGTGTCTATGCAAGTATATTTTAAATTAAATTATAACTCCCTTAGGGCCAGTTTCATAGTCAAATATAGTACACCTCAAGTGCGGCGCTACACTAAGTACATGACGACACCTACCTAAACCAGAATGGAATGGGCCAGTTTCCTATGTGAGAACGGCCCATTTCATTCGAGTTTAGGTAGGTGTCGTCTTGTATTTAGTGTAGCGCCGCACTTGAGGCGCACTTGACTATGAAACTGGCCCTTTGACTCAGTTTGGTCTAGAACGTCTCTTTAAAGTGAGTAAGTGTATGAAATTTAATTAAGTTAAAATTACTTATCTTAAAAACATGGAGGAAGAGAAATAAAATGTTCACAAAACTACCAGCAATATGAAAACAAGAGCCTTAAATGCTATCAGTGGTCACCACGTTGTTTTTTTTAAAATTTAATTTCTATTGCATCAATTGGGAAAATAAATTTTACACAAAATTTGATAAAATTTACTTCGGGGAATCTTTGTTCCAATCAGTAATTTTAGATAGTGTGTTTGTCAAGGTCAAATATAATGAAAATAAACTTTATTGATAATAAAAATGTATTGAATGATTTTTACTTTATTATTTAAAAGTTTTTCTTATAATAATTTTACAATTTAAAAATGTTACTTATAATACTTAGAATAACTATTGCTAATAATATTAATTATGAAAACTTCTGGTTATTATTAGATCAAAGCATTTGTTTCACATAATTAAAATAACACATATTATATTTAATATATAATGTTTAGCTATATATTTTGACACTGCAATACAATTTTAAAAAGAAACGACAAGTATAACTCATAGAAAGATGATGTGGAGGTTGACATAAATATTGAAACTGCTGTACTAAAATTTGTGCTGTATTTTTAAATTGATGTTACGACATACTTTACACTATGATATTAGAATATTAAAATTTCATAGCAACAATTACAAAATTACGTCACCTATACTATCTCGAACTAGTTATAATTAGTCAATTTCATCAAACCCTATCTCTTTCAAGTCCATTCTAATGCTGTTCTTCAATCCACGTCTAGTCTTTCACAATGGTCTCTCACTATTGGGTTTGCAATTCAGTACTCACAATGGCTATGTAACTCAGCATTATGTAACCTCCACTCCACAATAATCTCACACTTTTTGGAAAAAATATGTCCCCAAGCAAATTGTTATCCAAAATTGTAAATTGGTTTTTGTCATTTAAGGTAAGAGAGCACGTTTTACACTCATATAATATAACAACCAGTAAAATAATTGTTTGGTATAGTCTGAGTTTTTAAATTTCTGGACAGCAGGTGATATTTCAACAACTTAATGACCAAGTAATAGCATGCATTTCCCGACTGTATTATTTTCTTAATTTTCAATCTAATATTGCTATTGTTAGTTAAAGTTGTTCCAAGATATTTAAACTGATTTACCATGTAAAATAAAATGTTGCCCCTAGTAATTTATAAATTATCGTCCCCTCTGTGTTCTCTGTGTGATCATGCACTTAGTTTTTCCAGAGTAAACTTCTAAAATTATTTCCCTACTAGCCTCTAGTAAAAAGTCCTCATTTTTGCTTATTCGTTAACAAAGATAAATCATTTTCGTATCTTAATGGCTGCATTTTACTGTTTAATATAAGCCCTTCCCTACTTTCTTGCATTATCATATTAACACTGATGATCCTCAAATACTTTTACTACCTATGGTGTTTCCTCATTAAAATTATGTTAGCAGCATATTGATAGTAGGTTGTTAGTAGTAAAATGCCGCTATAATAATTTCACTTGATTTTATCTCCCTTTTTGAAAATGGTTATTAATTATTAAAAAGTTTTCCTCCTAAACTTGTGAAAATACCTAATGGTTTCATAAGGAACATAGCAATAGCTATTTTATACTAATAAATTTTCACACCTTTGTTTTAAAAACTTTTCTTGAAATTGAATATATACCCGGAGATTTTTGATTATTTAACTTCCAAATAGCATAAATAGCATAACTAAATAGAAGTTTGTCATGACAAGGAGATCGAAAATGTATAATGACCTTGAGATCACAAATGAAAATAATTTTTATACACACAAACATTATCTATACAGTGTGATCCTTTATTGTATAGAATAAAGTGGTGCAGTGAAATCCACAATGAAAACTAAACTAAGAGTCTCCTAGCAATATACTGGCAGTACTGCTTCGTTACTGAGATATGACGACAGTGTGGTCTAGCACTGCGCATGTGTCATTTGGCACGCCGGAGACATGGAACGCCACACTCAGTTACTTGCTGTGATTGAAAGTGGCCAATAAAATGAGGGACCAATGCACAAACGAGGAACTGACCAATATGATTTAGATTTGTAATGAACGACCGAATTCCACCACTGCTGCTCTAACGTATGCTGCACGACTTCCTGTCCAGCGACACCCAAATCTCAAGACATCTTTACTCATTGAATCATCCCCTATAAGAAACTGGTGTCTTTGCACATGTGATGGTAAATTGTGGTCGGCAGTGACGTTGTAGTGGAAGAGTAAATTCTGCTTTCTGTGGAACACTCACATTTACACGGAGATTGGACGCACGTCATCATCTGTCCCAAACGTCCGTGTGGAGAGCAGCACTTTAGCAATTACAGTACACCTTCCATTTGCAACCTGTTACGGAGTTGAACCTAGCTCTGGACTTTGAATGCCTTATGACATTCTACGAGTAGCTACTGCACCACCACGCCAATGATGAAAAGTTCCATATAGAAATACTGGCAATGTATGAAGCAATATATACCAGAAATGATAGTAGTCTAGTACAGAAGAATATTAAGATGGAAAAGCGGAATATGTTGCTGAAAATTTGTGAACTTATGTAAATATAATCATGGAATAATAATCCTTTGAACCCTAAAATATCCCGGCAAGGCTAGATCCACAGTTGCAGAAAATATGAGGCCACATCGAATTTTTACTTTTTCGAGTCTAATGGTTGAATAAAATATAATGGAAAGATAAAATTTGCATAGAAACACTAATTACCTACATCATTTATGACACAAATAATGTTTATTATGTATTCATGACACATTTTAATCACACTGTACAGGAATCTTACTATTGTATGGCACCGAGAAGAAGACAAATATTTGGTTAAGAAGCTGTTTTTTTTATTATTAAGAGTAATGGGACCAAAAAATCATTTAGGAAAAGTGGTGGAGGGATACAGATTACATAGAAATCATACTTATTGCATTTGTATAAATGGAAATAAGAACCAAAAATGGATACAACAATATGGAACAATACCACGCATGCAAGGCAGCATTACAAACGGGAGCAGGCAAAGTGATATACAACAAAGTGTGTTGAAACTATGGACTTAACTGGACTTTCAACATCGTTACCATGTTTGCAACTTTAACAAAACTTTGTGGACTGTATTATTTCTTATTAACAGGGTGTGAACCAGCATCCAAAACACCACAAAACACTGCAATAAAATATAACTATCTCGTCAACCATCTTACTTGTCGGTCTCATGTAGTCACACAGTGTCTATCACAGGCCAGGCCACCTCCACTCTCCACAACTGGCAGCATACTCTTGGTTGTGGCGTTCACCACCAGGGGCACTCCTTCAGCTGACACTTTGGAGCGTATGAACAAAGTGGTCGACACGAGAGGACAAAGTGGTAGAAAGTAAACTGCTAGACACGAAGAAACGACACGGACCAAGTGATCGACACGAGCTGGACCATGTGATAGACAACCAAGTGGTCGACACGAGAGGACCAACTGCTCGACAATACTTTGATATCATCCAGTTAAGAGTGGGCTAAGTGACAGAACAGTTAATTCAAATCCTAAATAACACTGTTTGCTAGGTCTAAGTACTGTCCCACCTCCTAAATAACACTATGCTAGGTGTAAGTATTGTATTACCTCCTAAATAAAACTATGCTAGGAGTAGGTATTGTTTGACCTCCTAAATAACACTATGCTGATGAAAGTATTATTATTATTATCACCACGTATTACTACCCGTTAGAATTATACGCACTTACGCTAATGTGTAATGGTAGGGTGATTGTGAGATTAAATGGAGGACCTATAGTTTAACGTGGAATCCGAACCACTATGTCTTGTCAGAGGTGAAGGAAGGGTTTGGTAATCAGATAAATCTGTGCCGGGACCGAGGATTGAACCCTGGCTGCCAGCACAGAGGTCTGACACCTTACCCCTAGACCGCCGACACTATGCTTGGTGTAAGTATTGTTTGACCTCTTAAATAACACTTTATAATAGGTGTAAGTATTGTTTGACCTCTTAAATAGCACTTTATGCTAGGTGTAAGTATTGTTTGACCTCCAAAATAACACTGTATTCTAGGTGTAAGTATTGTTTGACCTCCTAAGTAACACTACGCTAGGTGTAAGTATTTTTTGACATCCTAAATAACACTATGCTAGGTGTAAGTATTGTTTGACCTCCTAAGTAACACTGTTTGGTAGGTGTAGGCTACCCTTATTTGCATGGTGGGAGAGTAAAGACCATTTATGAATAAACTACCCTCAGTACACCCGACCGAGATTCTAACCCCGATCTTCCTGTCATCGGCAGTCTAGTATATTGCGAGTGGGATGCCTTAAAACATTCTACCCCTGAAGTGGGTTATATAGAAACAAAACAAGAGGAATGAGGTGGTGGGGGCGGAAAAATGTTCAAAAATGGACCTACCTTTTCAAACGCGTGAGCTACATAATAGTAAAATATTTATACTAGCCTTCTTGATTTGATTTAAAAACAAGTTCACACACTTTAGATTTACAATCTTGCAAAATGACAGGAACATTATTATTTGGTGAACTGTATTCGATTCAACATAGTACATACACAGTATCTAGTAAGATACACCAAATGTAGGCCAATATCCGCATCGAATATAACTTCTGCTCTTTTAAAAACCTTTAGTAATGCTCATATTTAAATAGTAAATTTAAAATAACTTTGTTGAGTATTTTATTTGCCTATATTAATTGCATTTGACAGTTTGTAACAACCATACACTAATACCGTTTGTCACACGGTCTATTAAGGTTTTAAAATAGTTTGAATAAGAGTAATCATTCCGACTGAGTGGATTGGGCTGATAGTTACCACCCTTGTGGTTTTTACATCTAACATTTACACTAATGCGGGATTATTCCATCATAACTTATCTCCTTATTCTAACCCATTAATAAACCTAGTGCTAACGCAACATCAACAAAATGTTCTTAGCTTCGATGGTTGATGATCTAAGGCGTCATTCTCTAAAATAGACTGGACTGTCAATGATGGGGATATCAGGCTTCAAATCTGGCCGGGTGTACGGAGGGTGATATTTAATTAATGGTTTACGTTCTCCCTACATGCAAATGAGAGTACATATCTTATAATAACATTTCTTTTTTAATCCATTAGTGCAATTAGATTTTTTTGGTAGAACTGTGTCTTACCACCTGTTCAGGTTATAGGCTTATTTACTAATTATGTTAATGTGTTGAGAATGAGGAAGGTAAAATTTATATATAGTGCACCTGAATTCGCGTGGTGGCAGAATGGAAAACCTTTTAAGAAAAATAACCCTCACTGTACCTGTACGGGAATCGAACCCTGATCATAAGCTAACAACTTAGTTTATGGCAGTTGCTCTTTTATATAAGATTTTATTTCATCTTGTTAGTTGTATAACAAAACGTTTGTCTCCTTTCCTCAGATCCGATAACTCGTTTAATTTGAGAAACATTCTTTATTTTCAGATACCATATTGTATGTATCAAAACCTATTATTTATGCGAAATGATAACTAAACTAGTGTTAGAAAATATATTTTAAAGAGTGCAATGTGTAAGTAAATGATTAAATTTAAAAACACGATGGTTTAAATTTATACACATATAAGTGGACCTCACCCTTTTTGGGCTAGTTAAATCTAGGGTATCGGGAGGGCAGCAATTACTAGGAGGATCAAGACCATCCTTATACCCAACTTTCTAAGCCCATATTTATCACTTTGTTAGTTTTGAAATAACTTTTCTGTCACTTGAACCACTCTTAACTGGATTCTTCTCGATGTTTGTCCTCTCGTGTAGGCCGCTTGGCTGTCTATCACTTTGTCCTCTTATATGGGAGCTTGTCTATCACATGGTCCAGCTCGTGTCGATCACTTGGTCCATGTCGTTTCTGGGTGTCTAGCAGTTGGTCTGTTTCCAGATTTGTTCTCACGTGTCGATCGCTTTGTTGTCCATCAATTTGTACTCCTATACTTGAGCTTGTCTAGCAGTTGGTCCAAGTCGTGTCGTCCACTTGACCCACCCAGCCTTCAAAATATTTTTAATAGCTTGTCGAGCAGTTTGTTGTCTAGCAGTTTGTATGGTGCCATTACAAACCACGGCCTGTTCCCAGCGCTCGGTTTGTTTGCCTCAGTGAACACGTGCAAGTATAGACACGTCACTTAGAGGCAGCTGTTGCAGTTTATTTTCTTTATACTACAATCAGTTTTCCGCTAGCTGTTCGGCTGTTCATGTTAGTGCGTGTTAATAAATCTGTGTGTGATTTTATATTAAATGCGTTACAAAGGAATGTAAATTGTATGCTATTTGCAAGAGTAAATTCAAGTCTATTGATGTGAAAGCTGGTCCAGATAATATGAGGAGAATTAATGTACTACAAAAGGATTGAATTTATAATCTACTTTTAGGGAAATAATCAGTGTAGCTGCATAAGAATAGTTGTAAAAATTATTAAAATCGAAGCGTGAAAGACACGTACCATGAGGAACAATCTAGCATGTATCTAGGAATAGTGGATTCAATCTTTAATTTCAAGACAACGTGTTTGTTTCGTTTAGAACTCGCGGTTGTTAATAAGAAGCACCACAATCGAAAACAGCCAGTCAGAGCGGCAACGACTCTGGAGTTAAAGAATAACCTAGCAGTGTTGTGCGCAAAACGAGCTGATGATTGGGGACAAATTGTTCTTTCAAGAATAAACGCTGTAATAGACCTAGTTGCTGCAGAGGCACAATATCACTGGAATTGCTATCCTCTATTTAGTAGAATTGGATATTTACCCCCATGTACCATCGGGATGCAAACCAACACTAATGCAATAGATGCAGCTAAATCAGACGGATTTGCAATATTGTGTGAGTACCTAGAAAGCCAAAAAGACTGTCAGGATTAATTGGACTATCTATTAAAGCAATAAAAAAATATTTCACCATTAAATAAGATCTACACAGATAAAAGCCCGAAAAGAAATTTAGTAGATCACTTCGGAGATTCTATTGTTTTCTGTCCCTCGGTGGAAAACGAGGTTTAGTCATTTGTTTCCGTGGTCTTGCTTCTCGTATTTTGAATGATAAGTGGTATGAGGACTGTCTCAAAAGTCAAAGGGATGAAAGAAAAAGAATTGTTGAGGCAGCCGCAATTATTATCAGACATTTGCTCAAGCTGGTACGATGACGGCACATACCCAATATATACGGATATATAAGTATAATCCTCTTAACCATATTGTGATTCGCCTAGGTGGTTTCCACCCTTTATTGCCTTATTTGGGAGCTGTTGGAAGGTAGTGAAATCGAAGAATTATGGGAGTGAGAATCTTCTAGAAATACTGTACAACATATGATCACAGAGCATGCCTATTCCAGGGGCGTGTGAACCCACTCCTTGACACAGCTGTCTATAGTTAAAATTTTATTAAATATACTTTTAGAATAAAACCTTATTATTTCAGAAGAAATAGCTGACGTACAGAAAAAAAAAAATTATGATTTGTTGTGTAATAAAACCTCAATTGCAAGTACTGTGGCCTCTCCTTCAGTAGTTGCCATCATATCTCTAATAGAAAAGAGATTAAAACAGGAATCTATAATAGCCGCGCTGGAACACTGTGGACTCAATACTTTGAAAAAGTTTAAATAATGCGTAAATTTATAAGTGCAGAGAAAACTGGTGCTTGGTGCGTGCACCTCCTACATGAAATACAGTGTGTGCTAACACATTTACATGCGGTGGATCATATTTATTACATCAAATCGGCCCATGTGTACCTTATAAAACATGATGCAGTTGAAAGAACACGGGTCAACATTTATTGATCTTTAGAGGTTTGTTAAAGAAGGTTTCTTACAATGTGCAGAACCAACAAGATTTTGAGTGGAACCTGGGCCAACATGGTCATCGAGCAAGTGCTTATGAGATCATTGAAGGTTCAAGGAGGGCATGGGCGTGATGTGACAGCTCCCTCCTTGTCTCTCTGACCACTCCTTATTAACTCCTTATTATTTTCCAATGTTTTATACTATCTATACCTCTGTTTTGTGACTCTTTTAAAAATAAACTTTATACTTATTTATTTATGTTTTTAAATAGTGCTATAACTATTGTAGACCTTTAGCAACCCTTAAAACCACTATTAATTCATCACAACTTATATACGTATTATGTGAGCTACCACCCGTAACTCACCAATCTTGTATCTACTGAAGTTTTTTTTTAGAATCAGATGATCTTACCATTTAAGTTGATTTTTTAAGGAGCACTCTATTTCTGTTGTTTGGATATTTTACTTCTACTTTTAATTCTAATTTAGTTTTATCACTTTCATCAACTCTAACTTAAAATTTATATTAAAGAATAAACAAAATAGTAATAATGTGTAATATAGTAGACAGGAATGAATGAGAAAGAAGGTAGGTGTGGGTAGGAACAGTGACTTGTGATCCTCAAAGCCACTGAGAGGATTGACTGGAGTCATACATTTGTTTTATCTTACCTTGAGAAGGGCGAACAATTGCAATTGGGAGATCGCCTGCAGTTTTTCTTATGATACTCTCTGCAATAGCTTTAGTGAATGTATATGTGTTAGGCCATGTATCAATAATCCTGAAAAAATACTATACTATTTATTAAAGAATATTTTATTTAATTTAAAATTATAAACTTAGTTTCCTAGTTACTATTTACAATATATTCTTGAAAAATAAAAGAGTACGCGGCTAAAATAAAAATAATGGTACTAATAGTTTATTATTATTATTTAGCACCACGTCTTACTATCCGTTCGGGTAGTACGCTATAAGTACTAATTATGCTAATGCATTAGGAATAGGGAAGGTTGAACTAGAGGAAATGAACCCGCATTTGCGTGGAGGAGAGTGGAAAACCATTTAGGGTATACCACCCCCAGTTCATCCGACCGAGATTAGAACCTCAATCTCTCCGTCCTCAACGGTTGAGCTCAACACGACTAGCGCGTTAGCCAACTACGCCACCGAGGCGGGTGACTAATAGTTTACTTGAATACAAGCCATTTTAGGGTTGAGGAACAATATCTTGTCCAGCCCTGTACTTACAAGTCAGAGAATAGCATGTGAAATTACACTTTACTTGACCAGTGGGCGCAATAAAATTACATGCTAAAACCAAAGCCGTAGCCAAAACCAGATTTTAGTGGGTGTGGGGGAGGGGGGGGGGAGTAATTCTTGCTTACATAGTACAAAAACCTATTTAAATAAAGACATTTCCAACATGGCGAAATGTATTGAAAGCGTTGACTTTTATATGTATGAGATCCAGAGATATTGAAAAGGGCAAACTATGGCAGGGAAGATGTAGTTGAAGTGGGGAGTTATGGATGGGTCTCTTTCTGCCTTGGTGAAGAGTCCAGTTGTTCCGACAACACTGACTAAAAGTTAAATTCAGATAGGAAGACACTTTTTTAATAATTACAAAGTAGCGTAAACAATATTTCAAATAAGTAATCATACTTCAAATCGTTTGATCTGAAGCAATCACACATGATAGATATTAGCACGAGTTAAAATTATTATTATTATTATTATTATTATTATTAATAATAGCACCGCGTCTTACTACCCGTTTGGGTTATACGCACTTACGCTAATATGTAATGGTAGGGTGATTGTGAGATGAAATGGAGGACCTACAGTTTAACGTGGAATCCGAACCACGGTGGAGGCCTGGCATTCCCCACACTCGCAAGATGTCTTGTCAGAGGTGAAGGAAGGGTTTGGTAATCAGATAAATCTGTGCCGGGACCGAGGATTGAACCCCGGACCCCCATCACAGAGGTCCGACACCTTACCCCTAGACCACCAGGTAACCTCACTACTTAAAAATAATACTAATAATATAGTAAAATGTTATCAATTTTTACCGCAAACAAATATGTCTGTATTTTAAACAGGTTCTTCTTACTATAAACGAAAGTAAACAAGTTTGTTATGTTCGTTTACTGGAAATCATTGAGTTAATTTGAAAAAGGAAAATCGTATTCAGGATAAGTAAACCAGTTTAACCGACACAGTAATTAACATAATTAACACTGGTATACAATATACACAACATATCTTAACCTATTCACATTCCACATTATTTATAACATGCACTTATCTCCAGAGAGGCTAGGCTTAGTTGTTTCTTAATCACAAAGACTTACCTAGCCACTTCCACAGCTCTCCCTATATTCATTAATACCATTGTTAATATTTTATCTTCGTCTATCGAGCTTTGTTATCTGACTAATGAACACAATCACAAACTATTTTAGAATATACACATAAACATTATAATGGTGTTGACAATCTATATTTACTTGTGTTTTATTGTTTTGTTTAACCCTAAATAGGATAAAAAATTTTAATCCCTCGTGAGGTAGGAGGTTTGAGCCTCCAAAGATCCTGGCTAATATTAGATTAGCTAAAACCATTGTATGTATTATACTAGCTTATGCCCACAGCTTCGCTCATATCAAAGTCGGTTTTAAAAACATGTACAGGGACATGAAATAAATAACATTTCTAATCCCGGAATTTTTGAATTCTCGTAAAGAGAAGAAATCACACAACGTATTAGGTTGAAATAACCATGATCAAATCCTTGGAGATAATAAAAGATACATCTTCAGGATAAATAAACTCACTATAGTGTGATTATTTCTGTTTTAAGCTTAGACAAACAGAATACTTGCATTACTTGAAGGAAATAATTTAGCGAAATTTAAGAATTTAAGGAAAGGACGGTTTGTGAACAACTTTAATGATTTTATTATCAGAAATGAGTATTTACCGGTAGGTTGCTGGAAAAACTATCATGGTAATACGCCATATATAATTTTCTGTTAGTGGTCGTCCCATAGCATAACTTGTTAGGAACTTGGCTGCATTTAACTGGAAGTGCAAGTCTGATAGAAGCATGGGTATTTTTTGTTTCAATACCCATTTTTTCGTATTTCAATCTGTCACAGTCACCTCTGTGATAAAGTTTTGTACATGGTTTACTAGTTGATGGGTAAAATTACATTGTTTAGGTAGGTTAAAAGAATGTATCAAAATTATCGGTGCTCAGATTTTAATTCAAGATCTTGGGTGTATAAACAGGACTAAGAGAATTAAAAAGATTTCAAGGGTAGTGCCTATAGACATGCAAGTGCAGGATGGCACTTTGAACTGGTATAAAATTTGTCATCAATTAAGGAGCTAAGATTGTTTGCCCCCGGAACCACAAAAAAGGCTCCTTTTTCAGAAGACGTATATTGGTATGAATAAAATGAACAAATTCCTCAATATCCTTGACTAAGATACATATTTGGTACGTATTCAAAGACATATTATTTTCGTTTTCTGTGAATAGGCAATTGCGCATTTCAGTAATATAGCGACAATTAAGTATGAATTTTTCCTACGCAAGGGTGAATGTGCATGTTGGTTGACGGATAAAATTTCTCAACGAAGTGGAGTATGTAGGAGATTTTAAGTAGGCGTTGTCATCGTCAGTTCTAGTGAAACTAGGAATTACCAGTAACATTTATTAGAAGTCTCATGAGTAAAATATGTTGATGAATCCTATGAGCATATTGTTGCTATTGAGAGCCCTATAGCTCTAGCTATATCTTCAATTGAGGTCTTACATAATACTCTTATTTTCATTTTATAATATATTAGACAAATCTGCAGTAAGCATGATGTGAAAATTTTCTTAGAAATATTGTACATGGCAATTTGGTTGTTGAAAAATGCAAAGGTAATTTAAATGTTGCATTCGTTGTTCTTTCCCGTCTAATAATGCTACGGATATTCATGATGAGTCTACTGCAAAAGCAGCACCACCTTCAAAGCTAAGCTTAATCAAGAATAAATTAATTTTAAAGTACTTTTTCTACTCTATAGAGTAGCTTGAGAGAACACATTTGCTATAGGATCTCAAACACTCTATAATACCTTTATGTATACGCCAAGTTGTTTTGTGTTGAATAGAGGCTTTTTTGGATTAAAAGTTGGTTGTAGAAATTGCCGGTCATTTGTCATATATTTCAAATATTCTCAATGTAATATAAATACATACTAATTCTAGGGAAAAAGAAGACATAAATCCTCGACCCTCTTACCAGAAATATACCTTAAAATTTGTTTAAATTTATTCTAACTCGGAATAAAAACCATCATAATTAAAATCTAAATTGTATATCATTTGTCCGTTCTGATTAAATCTTCAATATATTACGATATGCTTTCCCATAGGATATTTGACCACATGGAGCTTCTTTATCAAATAATAAGTAAACGTTTTCTCCAAGAGATCTTTAGCACACAATATAAAGTAGATTATTAATGGTGTGTTACATAAGTTTTTAGTGACGTCAGTGATGATACTTGTGTTAAAATCCATAAATTTTCCATTTTTGAAATGTTCAGCTAAATGCATACTCTGAATAATACCAACCGAAAGTGTTCTGGCACCTTAACGGTCAATAAATGTAATCTAATCACTAATTTTATTTATTTAATTAAATACATACTTGATAGATTTGATAAGACTGCATTACTTAGCTCAACATTAATTTGGAAATCGAACCTTTTCAACAGGAATAGATTTCTCCAATGCGTGGGTCGAGCGCCCTCCTAACGTCTACGGTATTTGGGATATTTATCATTCCCGTCAATGTAGTTCTTTGAAAGCACTTTGAATAATTTTTGCTGAATGCACAAAGACTTTCAATTCAAAAGTCCATATAGTCTTTGAACCATATCTCATATATGATTTGTTAAGCCCGTTTCCGGTTATAAAAATTACTAGGAAATGACGGAACATATTTTGACAAACGACACTCATTTCAACGGTTTGAATTCCAGGATGTCGGGGAAAAATAGTAAATTTCCTCGGAAACCCAATTTTAACAGAGAGTTTTCAGTTTTTTATTCTATGTTTAATCACCATGGAAAACGTTATTTGCTGTATGGCAGTGAATCTATAAATAAACTTCTCTTTGGCCTAAAAATAATAACTTAACTTAATTTGTTGGTCCTAAACATATAAAAATTTAGTCTTTGGATGAATATTTTTTTTTGGATGCTGGTCATAGCACATATAAATTAAGATTCCTATGATAGGGAAACACTTTTTTTATTATTGTAATGCTGCAATAGTTAATTCGCATTTATATCAATAATATTAAGCATAATTCGAAAATTTTAAAAAGTTAAGTGTTTAAGTTCGTGAAAATATTCTCTAAGTTTTGTTTCACGCATGATAAATGGATGTTTAAATATGTTTAGGTATGTATTATAAGCTCAAAAACGATCAAATGATCTTTAATAATGTTTAAAAAATACCCATTTAAATATATAAGTATCAGTTTTTGGTGTTCATTTCTTTCAAATAATGGGTTTTGATGATCATTTTAGCAAATAGTAACACGATACAAATGTTAAGCTACGTTTTCATATGCCACTTAATGTTGAGGATATGATATATAAAAGTAATGTTTTGTGTACCCCATTTATATTTTCACATTCTTACAAATACAATAATTTCAGATATTTTCCATGTTGATACTTAATTTCGAGCGAATGATATTTCAAAATACCGTAATGTTTGAGTAACTGTAACACATATATATTCTCGAACTCTCTCTCTATCAAATTTTTCACACTCCCACACACTCTTTCATACTTTCTCCCCTCACACACACACTCTTTCTATAAAACCCTCTCTTTAAAATATAATTTTGTCTTGTTCTCTCTCTCCCACTTTATACCTCTTTCCTATATCACACTATACCCTCACACACACTCTTATCACACAATTTCTCTCCCATTATTTTATTATACTCGCTTTCATAAAATTTCTCTCAAACACACACACACTCTCTCTCTCAAACGCTCTCTCTCTTTAACACTCTCTTCCAAACGATCACTCTCTCAAACATCCTGTTTAAATCACAACGTCTTTCTACCCGTTTGGTTGAGTTATACTCCTATATACTTATTACACCAATGGCTTAGGAATTAGCAAGGTCATATTTAAATGAAGTTTACGAGCATTAGCGTTGAGGCAGAATGGAAAAACAAATTTGTGAAAACCGCCCTCAGTACACCTGGCCGAGATTCAAAACTAGAGTGTCCCGTCATTGACAGTATATTCTAATATGTGAGCAAGGCATTAGACTATGCGGCCGGCGATGCGGGTTAAAACACTGTATTTGTTAATTGTTTATAATACTACTCATATATTTTAATTTGTACAAGGAATAAAAAAAATTAAAAACAAAATTCTTACGAAGATTCTTACAAAGGTACCTCGAGATCCTAACCCCCTTCGCAAGGCTGCGTTAAACCTAGAAAGTTTGAGAATTCCTGGTTTAAGCAGTATAATATGTAGGATGTGAAGAGATTTACTTGACTTAATGTTTTGATAGAGTAACAAAGGATTTTTATACCAGAATTTAGTATCCGTAAAACAATGTTAGCAACTATAAGATAGGATAGGATAAGTTACTATCACCCATGGACTAGAAAGCTTAACGTGTATAATCTAGAGGTGTAGACAGAGCTTCTTTCGCACCATCACCAGAGTTAAAGTTATCTTCATTATCGTTGTCACCTAGGTTGATTATTAAAGATAGGTATATGTCATTCGTATCCCACTTTATATATTTTTCCCAAGAGCCAATTTCATCAAACCTGTCCACATAAAATTAACCTTTGAAATAATTTTTGGAATAGAAGTGTGATAGGGTTTAGAAGGGGATGGGGCGCCAAAACATATACATATATGTTGTTCTATAGAAAATGATAAATGATATGTTAATTAATTTACCATCCCATAATATCACTAAAAAAATATAAATAATCAATCAAATGATTACTAAAATTATAATTAGTTTTGGTACCTAGAAAACATATTTTTTCAACATCTAAACAACTGGCTAAAATTGTAAATAGAAAAATGTGTTTTAGCCATGATTCCTTAAATTTTAATATATATATTGATTGATTAATAGACTAATAAAGGTTATGTTAACTTATTGGTAGTAAAGTACTGTAATAATAAAGTATTATTATACAGTCGCAAATTATCCTTTTAATTATTTTTGTTAACTATTTAAAACTTACACAGCCTAATGTTTTAAGCATCAACAACAAAATAATAAGCCTATTTATTATTCATTTGTTACCTCTAAATTATTTTAAATAAATTATTACTTTAGTATCATTAAGTTATCCATATTATTGTGACTGGAACGACGGTATTAAATAGTGCAATATATCATATTTTATATAAAATTAATGGTTTGGAGTTTCACACGGACTTTTTCACTCTATTGTCTAAAAATGGAGATATTTACACAAAATTCATGATAAGTGTGAAACGAAATAATATACACTAACAAACCAAAGCAAAAATAGAGTTATAATTACGTTAAACATTTTTTGACTACTGGTTTTAAATTTTATAATTTTATTGTAACAGAATTAAATTTCTAATTTGTATAATTGGAACAAAAAATGTATCAACACTTCTTACTAAAATTTAATATTCCGTTTACAATTGTCGACATTTTATTAGAGGTTAAACAGCCTATGTCTATCGCATTGCTATTAATTCCTAATTTATAAATTTACCATTACAAACTAAATATAGACTATTGAATCTAAAATGATAGAGATAAATCATTGCTGTTCTAATATTTTCCCTAAGAGAGTAAAGAAAGAAGAGAAGAAAATGTTTAAGAAACTTAATTAACTACTTCTACTTACTATTTGGTATTAGAGAATTATACGTTGAAACTTGTGTAGTATCTCTGTACAATAAAAGTTCAAAAAATATATTAATATATTTACCCATAACTAATAAACTATTGGTTTTATAAAGATATATTTGAAATAAATGTTTTTTTTAATAGTACCACAACTTTGCAATGAAAAGTTATTTTTTGTCTCAAATAGTGGCGGAGATACGTTAATTTCCGCCTCTGTAAAGTATCCTAAATGTCATTTTATTGGGAAATGAAAATATAAATTTTATTTATAATCTTAACCAATGCCTAGATATGAATTTTAATTAAGCCTTTAGAGCCAATTTTGAGAAAATAAATTGTTTCTCTTTTAACTTTTAACTAAACTACTCTTAATTTTGGGGTTAAAAAGACACACAGACGGACAGCATTGCAAATACCAATTTTAGGGTTTGGGTGGTCATGAGACGTCGACATCCATTAACATTGCAGGTTAGATTTTTTTTACGTTCGCAATACTTTACCTTCAATGTTCAAAAAGTTTAAATTTAAATATATATATATATATATTTTTTCCTTATAGCTTTAAAATTATTGGTTTTATAAAAATATGTTTCAGATACAAGTTTTTTTTTATTATAAATAGCCCTACACATTTGCAATGATAGGCAATTGCATATCTAAAAGTGTTACGACGATATTACAAAAACTTTAAATGTATGTATCAGACTGGAAGCCTTACCGTAATTTTGATGAAAAATTCAAAGTAACCTTTTTTCAAATACTTATCAATGCTTATAAATGAAATTTAATCAAAATCGTTAAAGCCAATTGGGGTAAAATCAATGTTTTGCTCCTTTACCCCTTCATTAAACTACCCTTGATTTTAGTGTTAGGTATCCTATTCCAAAAACCCCTTGAGGCAATCCTAAAAAAACTTAGATACCAAGTTTTAGAAAAACATTTGAATAGTTTCATAAGGAACTTTATTATTATTTATAAAATAAAATTCCATTTTTAGTGAAGTTAAGTTGTACAAATTTTATTAATTTAAGGTGAAAGGCATAAATTTGTAGTGTAATATAATATAATATTATATATACACAATATTTGATTTTTATCTGAATATATTGGTATTAATAATTACAAGTATCATAGTTTATATTTATTGTTACCAATCTCTTCAAATATCAAATATTGTATATATTTATATTATGTATGACCTGACTTCTCTAAAAATGTAATTTTATTTTATAAACAACACCAAGTTTAGCTCAATAAATAAAATATTTAGGCTCTAATCCAAGGTACAGACAGACTGACAGGCGGAAATGCTAACAACACTTTTTCGAATTCGGTGGGTCATGAAAAATCAAATTGCTCAAAGTCTTGAGTTCGATTTTTTTGACGATCACAATACTTTCTTAACCTGTAAGATTGTCATAAAGTAAAAAAAGAACAATTAGAAGAAAGCTGGAAGATGAAAATAATGAGGATGATGCCTTTTATGAAACTGAAATTAATATAAAATGAATAAAATAACATAAACTATACCAAATTTCTTATATATGTCAATAAGACTTTTAACATAAAGTTATATTTTTCTCAGAAATTAATTTAGTTAGAAAAGTGAAATTTAAACCATTTGTTATATTATTTCTTACTAGAAGCCTCAAAACACATTTGACTATATCCCTTATGAAATCAAATCTAGGAAATTCGGATTTCTCTTCAGATCTTGGAACATATTATGCCTGAATATAACAGGTGTAGCAAAAAATGTTGTCTATAAAGTTAATGGATACAATCTAGAAATCACTGTACTGCAGACAATGGGATAATAGGGTGAAGGAACGACGGAAATTGAAAACCATGTAATTAAGTGGAATAGTTAAAAATCATCGGGAGCTTTGAATGTTTTTTTAACTATAAGGTATATTTTAGTCATCTTTTTATGAAATATAAAACAGTGATCAATAAATTAACTTATTTAACATTGTACCACAAATGTTTTAACATCACCCTGGTCAAAAACTACAGTCCGACTTAGAGTAAAGACGATACTGAAAGGGATTACATCTATGAAACACTTGAAAGAGTCATTAGGTCACTAGCCTAGAAGAATGAAGTTATAGTGCTTGACAATTTTATCGCTAGGCTTAAGAAAGAGGATGCCTTCCGACTTATAGCACAGGCCCGCAATGGAAAATTCGCTTGGAAACTAATAACTGTTTATTAGAGATTTGTGGATGCTGATTTCAGTAAAAATAGTTAAAAGATTCCATAACGTACCAATTTTTCAAAAACTCAAAATTTATGATTTTAATATCTCCCAGTTGACTGTTTTAAGCTTGTAAACCAAATTGTAATTACCAGTAAATTTCATTTAATACAATTTGTTTATTGTTATACGTAATTTGTTGTTTAAATAAATAGGGATTATAGGAAGGGGGAGTAAGTTGTGTTTATTTGTTGACAATAAATGGAAGTGATATGAGTCATCCTCAAAAGAAATCGAGAAACATCTGTGTTTACTCAGTTTATTAGACAGAGAGATAAAGTGATGACTCACTTTCTTTTTATTTTCCCCTCTCCACAGTCAGAAAATGAGATAAGGTGATATCTCACTTCCTTTTTGTTTTCCTCTCTACATATTCTTTAATTTCATTTGTCTGAATGTCTGCTCAGTTTGAATATTATCTTTAAGGGACAAGGTTTTGTCATATCCCGTGTAAATTTATGGAAAAGTTTACTTTTTACCTCAGTGGTTGAGTTTAATTTGTTGTTTTAATCTGATATTAAGTGTATTAAATGGCTTCAAGGGGCTGTCTTAATTCAAATGACATTTTTTTTACATTTGTGGATAATTTTTAGTGAAGAAACATCAAAAAACACTACAAACATTGTTAAAAAAGTGTACTTTGCGTATTTCAGTGTTAAACTTGTTGAACAGGATAAGCTACGGGCTGCACATAAAGTGTGTTGTATTTGTGTAGAAGAAATCAGACAGTGGTCTAAAGGTAAAAGACAATCTTTGCGTTTTGGGGCTCTAATTATTTAAAGGGAGCCCCGAGATCACAATGATGACTGCTATTTTTGTTCTTTTGACGTGTATGAGTTCAATCCATAAAATAAGAAATATATTGTATATCCAAACCTCCCGTCGGCTACAAGCCCTGTACTTCACGGTCGAGGAATAACTGTACCTAGACCACCAGACAAACTAGAAGAGACACCCAATGATTTTGTTGAAGAATCCCAGAATTTTGATGAAGACTTTCAATATATTTCGGACAGCAGCAAGCCCCAACTTATTTCACAAATCTAGTTAAGCAATTTAGTCAGAAACTTGGGTATTCTTAAGTATTCTTCAGAACAATTTGGCTCTAGATTAAATTAAAGGAACCTATTGGCTCTTGGTACCTCTTTCTCATGGTTCAGAAAAATAAAAAAAGATTTAATTATATACTTTTCTGAAGCTGGTGACCTGGTTTACTGTAGCAATTTCCCTAGACTGATGGCGAGGCTTAACATACAGTAAGACGTGAACGAGTGGAGGCCTTTTATTGATTCATCAAAAAGAAGCCTCAAAGCATTGCTTTTCAATAGTGGTAAAAAGTTATGCTACAGTACCACTAGGGCATTATGTGTATTTGAAAAAATGCTAAGAGAATTTAGCCATAATTCTCACCAAACTGAACTACGAGGAACATGAATGGATGATATGCAGCAATCTTAAGGTAGTTTCCATGTTTTAGACAGTGGGAAGGATACACTAAATCCCCTTGCTTATTGAGTGGGATATCCAAGATATGAGGCAACACTGGATCAATAAAGTGTGGCCACTTAGGCTGCATTAGAACCTGGGAGCAAAAATGTAATACGGGAAACTTTAATTGATCAAAGAAAAGTTCTCCTTGCTCCCTTTCATATCAATCTTAATTTGATGAAGCAATTTGAAAAGGATTTGTAGAAAAAGTAGAGTGTTTTAAATACTTGTGTAACAAGATTTTGGGAATTTCAAAAGCTAAACTGAAAGAAGGTGTTTTTGTTGGCCCAGATTTTCATAAACTCCTTAAAGACAAAACATTTGAAGTTAAAATGGAAATTATTGAAAAAGAGGACTGGAAACTTTAAAAAGAGTTGAAACAAAATTACATGGAAACTATAAAGACCCCAACTTCAAGTGTATTGTAGAGAACATGCTCATACAATCCAAAGACTTGGGTAGTTCGATGAGTTTGAAAGTGCATTTCCTGAATTCTCATTTGGAGCATTTTCCTAAAAATCTTGGGGCTGTATGTCCAGAGCAGGGGGAAAGATTACATCAAGATATCAAGGAGATGAAACACATATACCAGGGTTGATGGAACATCAACACGATGGCAGACGAAAGTTGTATGTTACACAGAGAAGAGCCAAAAACTTTCTACAAGGAAATATTTTGGAAAAGGAGCATTGAAGGTAAAAGAAAAAGGTAGTATAAGGACTTTTAAAACCAAGTAAGTGTTGAGAATGGTTTTACATTAATAATTTTGCAAATACAACTTTTTTACATTTTTTAACAATAAATTGGTTTTAACCAGTATACTTATAATACTCTATTTTTACACATTTTAATATGATTTTGTGAAAACTCCATGCGTAAAATAATAAAATAGAGACTATATTTTAAATTAGCAGACTAAATAGCATAAGAATCACTCATAACATCGTAGACAATTATCAAATTCCCACATTTTGCAGGCCTGTATAATAATCAGACATAGCTTGCACAGTGATTCTAGCGATAATGGAGTGTGCCTCATAAGCTTTGTGACAACATTAGGCATTAGGGTCAAGACCAAAATATTTCCACAAAAACAAATTCTCCTCGGGATGTGAGCATCTATAGATGGAAGAACTATGAATCAAATAGCGCATATGCTGATAAACAGCAATTTCAAGAACAATATTTATTATGTGAGAACCTATCCTAAAGCTGATTGCAGCGCAGACAATTATCTTATTATTTTCTAAATGAATATTAAGCTGAAATCCAAATAAAGAAAGGCCAACAAAAGGACTCTGGGTATTGACAAGAACAAACAAAGAGTTGAAAGTTGACCAACAAATATAAATTAAAATCTATTTTGATTTGATAGACACAAAAAACTATTCAGAAATAATATAGAACCAAATAAATAATATGTTAGTGAAAGCAGCAGAGACAACTAATATACAAGATCTAGAACACAGAGGAAATGCCTAAAGTCTGGTGAATAGCACTGATTTTTCCAATCTACAAGATGAGTTGTAATAATATGGATCTATATCGCCGCTCTTTGGGCGTCAATTGTTATACTATGGAATTAATCCCCCGCTTAGGGCGTCGATTAAAACACTACGGATTAATTCCCTGATATAATAATGCTGTGATGATGTATAGGTTGTCTGAAGATCCGTGATCGAGCGCCTATCATCACTGTACGGAAAATATACCGTTTAACCAGCTGTCTATAGCTCCGTGTTCGAGCACTAATTAATTCGGTATATTAATAAAACTGAAGAAAAAGAATTGTTGATGGCTGTTTATTCACACACGGTTTATTTATATGACATCTGTTAATTACATATTCAAATTAAATGTTTTATATCACTGCACACTTGTGATATTAATGTAAGTTATATTATACTGTGTTAGACTGACTTGTGCATGGGCGAGATCTCGGTGTAGATGTTATGATCTCGGAGCTGCCTTAAACATACGCAAAATTGTTTATATATAACATACCTCTTGCCTTTCTTTCCCCTTTTCAAGAGCGTAAAATCCAACTAATAGAAAGATTCCTGGCGACAGGTTTTGTGAAGGCTAGCTTCTTTTTGGTATAGAGAAATTGCGTCTTTTGAAAAAATACTGTGGAGTTTATCCTTTTAACAGGAATTGACACATTTATTCTTTTAACAGGAAAGATGGTATAAAAAATATATTTTAGTAGTAAGATACTTTTCACATTTTTTCTGAGAAGCGCGTGTTTCTTAATGGATGAATCTTAAAAGGATAATCTACATATATTACTTTAAATACAAATTACCTTCATCCAAGACTTTTTACATAATTTAGATTAATCCAAACCAATATCATTACAGAATTGAAAGACAGACTGCAACAACTACCATAATACTTTCCTCCTAAGCACAACCTACAAAAGTTTGTCCATGATCCTGCTCTGTAGATTGGAAACAATTTGTAAAACGTGTGTTGGGTGATTACCAGATGGGTTTCCCCAGGGGACGGTCAATAGCGGACAACATCTTTGCCATGAGACATTTTGGAGAAAAGTGTTAGAGATTGGAGATTTGAAGTGAGAAACGGATTTAGAGAGGGAGATACTCTACCCCCTCTACGTTTCAAATTTGCATTGGAATGGGTCATCTGATTCACAGATAACCCGCAGTAGAAGGTTGTAGTTATGAACGGCCGACATAAATGGCTAGCTTACGCAGATGACATCATGTTGATGAATCACCAAGACAAGGAAGAGATGAATCAGATTAGAGAAGTTGTCAAGCAACAGGCAGCAAGAATGGGATTGCATGCCAATGAGGAAATAACAGCGTATATGCTGATGTAAACGTTATATCAATATCAGGAACCACTATTTGTAAGTAGGGTGAATTTCAAATAGGTGGAGAAATTCAACTACCTCAAAGCGTGGCTCACCAAACCTAATGAAGTGGATTACGGCGCAAGGGAAAGAATTCAATCGGGAAACAGATGTATATCCATTCAGCTTACAGAATAAATTTGAATCAAAAGCCATGTTTAGACAAACAAAGGTCGACATTTACAACACCATCATTCGTCCTATTGTACGCTACATTTCTGAAACCTGGACAGCAAGGAAGGCTGATTGAGACAAGATTGACATCTTCAAGGAGAGGGTCATGTGGCAAATACTCAGGTCCATCAAAGATATTGGAGGGTGGAGACATAGGATGGAAGAATAAACATACAGTGCAGTAGGTGGGTATAAAATCACGAATATCTAGAAAATCAGATGACTCCAGTGGGTGGTCATTTTGCAAGGATGCCTGAAAATGCAATGTCTAGTGCAGTGATGGAAGGAACACACAAAAAATGCACACCCTTGGAAAACCTAGATTGCGGTGACGAGATGAGCTGTAAAGAGACCTAACCCAGCTAGGGGTAGCTAGAAGTTGGAGCAGAGAGGCACTAGACTGAGTAAGATGAAGGCAACTTGTCAAAGAAGCGCATTATCTTCATGATATATGATCCCTCAATTAATAATAATGAATTATATAGATACACACATTAACAAGAGAATTTGGAGTTAAAACAACTGGTTTATGAAAAATAAAATATTTTAAACAGAAATGAAGGGTATATTTTTATACCAAAATTTGTTAAAAAAATATGAAATTACGTTGTTATTTTTGAAAATCTCATGTCAAGAAGTTCAACAAAGACTAAAGATTTTCAGGTAAACGAATTGTATTTCGTACTCTAATATAAACGGAGATAGATATAGGCCTACTTTAATACAACCGATTTAATATTGGCAAGGTAACCTCTTCGACCTCAATACCCCCTATTGAAAAAGACAAAATCATCTCTAAGATGATCTGGGCTAGGTCAGTAGTCACGGAGCAGGTTTCTGTGGGAGGATGGGTCGGTTAGACAAAAAGGGATTTTGAGAAGCTTGCTTCTTTCCTCTAGCCCTAAAGAGTTGCGGGGCCATCTTACGGAAAAGGTTAGACGATTTATGGGGTCAAAATAAATGCCAACTCTTGGCTGAAGAAATGGTGGAACCAATATAGATACAAAATTAACCAGTGTACTTTGCCTTACGGTTCAATAACTAGACCTATAGCTCAGAATTTATAAGCAAATTTGTGATTGGAATGGTAAATAAAAATCATATTCGCGGACTGTTGGTGTATGAATTATACTATATGAAATAAACACTTTGATTACACATTATTTACGTCTTACATCTTCTTCAGCTTATTTGTAATTAATTACATTAGTGGGGTGGAATGTATAAGGTATACAGTTGAGTAATTAAGTTGGAGATGGGTAGATCACTTAGAAACAGAACTCTCGGAAAACCAGTCGAGGGTTTGAACCTCAAACTTACCATCGTCAAAAAGTCAGACTATATGATTTATACATTAAATTTTAATCCCTGTTTGGGTATAGTAAAACTTACTTAGGCTTGATAGTTTCCATAACTGCTTCATTGACAGTAGCCAAGAAATTGATAACTCCATCATCTTCTAGTGGGGGATCGTAGAAACACTCTTCAATATCTTTTCTGTTACAATTGGAGTAAGCGGTAGATAAGTACACTAAGCTCTGCAAATATAGACAAAATACACAAAAATAAAAAATAAAATTCAACTTGAAATTGTATCTATCTAATAGTTTGTTTGAAATTATGATTCACAGTAGTAGTGAACTGATTCATTTTAAAAGAAGACATTACCCTTTATTTGTTCGCTTTATTTTACAGGAGTATTAAAAAAAATACAATTGGGAAGTATTAATCAGAAAATTTGGACATACTTCAAGAAGATAATATTAAACAGTACTATATATTTTTTTTATCTATTAGAAATTACTACACAAATTAACCATTGGAAAATACTACACAACTAGACTAATTGGAAATATACAAAATATAACTATTTGAATATACTTCAAAAATAACCAATATAGATCAATTATTTGTATTTATTAAACAAATGATTGGAAGATACCCCACAAATAAGCTATTAGAAAATATTATACAATCAAACTATGAGAAACTACTACACAAATGCATTGTAGAAAAAACTGCACGAATAAAATATTTCAATAAACTAAATAATAAACTCCCATAAAACAATAAGAACCACCCAAAACATAGATGCTTAAAATTAAAGCTGCATTGAATATAAGTTAAAATTAATTAGTTGAGCTTAATAAATGAAAAATTAAAAGATTCTTATCTAATTATAGCGTTATATACACATTCAAATATATACCTCAATAAATTATGCTTTCATAAACTAGCATGGGCTTATGCGTGTGAAAGTAAATATTTTACTATAAAATGTTTAGTGATTTATTATTCAATGTGATATTCAATTGGTTCATATTTGTAATAAAATGACATAAGTAGTTGAATCCCACTTATAAAATTACCTGTACCTCAAATGTTCAGGTAGAGTATTAAGAGTATTGAAAATGTTTTAATTTTTGGCATATATATAATTGCCAAAAGTTAATATAATGTATTATATATGTACATAAATAGTGGGGATGAAACAATTAGACGATTATTATCTTTAAAATTAATTACTACTTTAATTGAGAAGTAAATATTCTCAAACTAAAAATAAGTAAACTATATACTGTATTTTTTCACTTTTAAAAAATAATATTACTCAGATGAGCTCCACCAGACGTTAGGAAAACTTAAGCACGTTGTCCATAATATGCCAAGACTTATAAAAATCATTTTAATCGT
Organism: Timema douglasi; assembly: GCA_901482245.1. Classification (NCBI taxonomy): domain Eukaryota; kingdom Metazoa; phylum Arthropoda; class Insecta; order Phasmatodea; family Timematidae; genus Timema; species Timema douglasi. The sequence continues at coordinate 43,879 of CABEEJ010002562.1, read as the reverse complement.
CTAGTATCTGAAAATTATATACAAGCAACTAGCTTAATACTTATGTTTCGTACTACAGACATACACTGATTAACTTTAAAACCTCTTAATACCAGAAAATTTCATGACAATTTATGAGTAGTAATTGGCTTATAACTACTTTTGTCACGTAATACAAATATGCTACGATTGAGTATTGGGTCGAATAATTAATCATTTATATTTATGTTACATAATAAACTATCTATCTTCATTTTATTCATATCCGTCACCATCCCATGGGACACTAGCGGAATAAAGCTTTCATATGGGTGAAACTTAACATACACTTTCATCTAGCGGTGGGAAATCAAAAGACACAAGCAAATAATAGTGACTATCGATTGGGACGCTTTCACTAGAACCTTAAACGAAACATTGCCAGACATTATAGATATTGGGACAACAGAAGAAGCAAAGACCTCACTGAGGCTATTCACAAATACAATCCAAGAGGTTTACAGATCCAACACGACAACGTCACAAGTACATCACATCTTACATTGACAACACCTGGACTTTTACTTTCTGATCACTCAGAAAAGAGAGGCAGTGCTTAACTGGAAGGCGTACATATCACCTCAACATAGAACAGCTTACAATAGACTCAGCGCTCAGGTCTGCCTAAAAATAAAAGTTATCAAACAAAATAATTGGAACACCGATGTCACAAATGCCACACTTGACTACAGTAGAGCCCGGAATATAACAAAACAATTAAAACCAAACAATAAAATACGATCTGTCCCGGATATATACGGCGAGCATGGCATGGCTTACACAAGCTCAGAGAAAGCAGAAGCAATCACTGTGACGCTGGAAAAACAATTCACTCCAAACCAAGACCCCAAGGATCCAGATTTCGTCAGGGATGTGAGTATATCAGTGCACGAATACATGCACAAACCTATTATGCAATGGCAGAGCCAATCACAATAAAAGAGCTCAAGTACATCGTTAAAAACCTCCCCAAAAGGATGTCGCCAGGCCATGATCGTCTGACATAAGAAACGAAACATAAACTGCCACCAAGAGTTCTATAGACGCTACTCATAATATTAAACGCACTACTGACACTGTGCCACTTCCAAAAATAATGGAAATTGGCAAAAGTAGTCACGCTTCTCAAATCAGCAAAGAACCCGATGTTTCCTCAAAACATAAGGCCAATCAGTCTCCTAACCATACTTCTAATATTGGAAAAAATAATTTTCAGGAGGATAAACGAATTTAGCGAAGGACAAGGGATGATTCCAAACCTCCAATTCGGGTTCAAGCAACACCCCTCAACCATCTTTCCACTACTAAGTCTAGTTGAAGATGCAATACAGGCTTTCTCTAGAAATAAAAATAAATCACAGTAGCAGTATTTCTGGATGTAAAGAAATCATTCAACAAAGTTTGGTACATAGGCCTACTTCAAAAATTAATTAATTTCAACTACCCACAGTGGGCTATTCAAACCCATTACCAGTTTCTTAGCGGGAAGGAAGTTCCAGGCAGTCCTGAATGGCTCCAAATCTAATGTACAATACATAAAAGTGGGGGTCCCCCAGGGATCCACGCTAGCACTCCATCTCTACAACATATACATTTCTGATATACTTATTCAAGCAGAAAATATGCATAGACTTTTCGCGGATGACACCATGCTGTATACTGTGAACAGGAACATAAATTATGCGAGATATCTAGTTAGACTAAAAATCTGGCTTAAAAACTGGCGGATCAAAGTCAATCCCAATAAATCAGTAGCTCTTATTATCAGTGGCTGAGATAAACATCTCCCAGCACCGCTTACACTTTTTGACGCTGAAATTCCAGTACAACAAGAAGTAAAATATGTATGCATAGCTATAGACAGGTGGCTGACTTGGAAAAGCCACATTACAAAAAGCTAAGAGCAACTATATTCATTATTCAAGGGGAGGGAACTAAACATTCATACCAAAACAATCTTGTACTGAGCCATGAACTATGGAGTGAAAACTCTAACCAACAAATTATAATAAATACGAAATCAAACACTAAGAACAATCACCGGGGCACCATGGCGCACCCAAACCACACATTTATATGAAATGACAAACTGCAGACAGCTACAAGAAATATACAATTACCGCAACAAAAGACTACGAACAGACCGACTCACACACAAATGAACTAGTCAGAGAATTAGGCCAATATGACCCCGCAGAAAATGGGTACTACAAAAGACCCAGACTGGCTTAGTTGAGCAGCAGCACAAGTAGTATATTAGATAACCAAAAAATAATAAAAAATAATAAAAAACCCAAAGATTCTAGTGATATTCCTTGATGATAGTAGTAGTAATAATAATAACAAAATTAAAAATCATTAGTAAAAAAAGTATTTAAAACTAGCCTAGCAAGCTAATAATTTAAAAAAAACGCTTGATGCCATTCCTAGTAAGAAATATATATACATTTAGTAGTTAACTGAAGGGAAAAAAGAGAAAAAGTCGATTTTCTCAAAATTGGCTCTAGCGATTTTGAATAAATATTATTTATAAAACATTTTTAAATAATCTAAACAAAATGGCTACTCTCAATATTTCGTCAAAATAACTTTAAGGGCTCCAGTCTGATGCGTAATTTATCATTTTTTAAATATCTCCGAAAGTATTTGAGATAGGAAATTACTTATCATTAGAATTATGTAGGTTTATTTATAATACAGAAATTTAAATCTAAACATATTTTTATAAAACCAACGACTTTCAAGCTATATGCAAATATATATTTTTTAGCTGTTTGAACACAAAAGTAAAGTGTTGTGACCGTAAAAAAATATATAACCTGAAATGTTAATGGTGTCGACGTCTCATGACCCCCCAAAAACTATAAAGTGTTTTTTGCAATGCCGTCTGTCTGTATGTCTGATTAAACTTAAAATTGATAGTAGTTTAATAAAGGGCGAAAAGAAAACAAATCGATTTTCTCAAAATTGGCTCAAACGTTTTTGATTAAAATTCGTATCTAGGCGTTGATTAAGATTATAAATAAACTGACTATTTTTATTTTCTCATGAAAATGACATTTAGGGTACCTTACAGAAGCAGAAACCTCCGTATCTCCACAAGTATTTGAGAAACTAAATAACTTTTCATTGCAAAATTGTAGTACTATTAAAAATAAAAAAGCTTTTATATGGAATATATTTTTATAAAACCAGCAGTTTATTAGATATTGGCGAGTATAATAAGACAATTTTGTAAAAAGGTAGCACTTAAGATTTAACGCAATAATTTTCCAATGCCATAGACTAATTAAATATAAGTAAGTCTCTCAAAAAGTCTATGTTGTTTTTCCTTAAACTTTATAGGAGAAAATTTTGTACAACACTGATATATCTCCATTTTAGACTCAATAGTCAATATTTACATTTTTTATTGGTAAAAATTTATAAATGAAGAATTTAATACCAATGCGATGGGATAAAAATTTGCAAAACCTTATAAAATGTCGAAAATTTTAACTGGAAGTTGAAATTTTAACACAAAGTGTTGACCCATGTGGACCCAATATTTATCTTTTTTTATCGGTCCAAACATACGAATGAGGAAATTAATTATTTAAAAATAATATTATAAAACTAAAATCCAGGACTAAAAAAAAAGTCCTAGCTAAGTATAATGTAATTTATGCTTGGGTTTGCTTGTGTATATTATTTCGTTTCACATATATTACAAGCTTTGGGTAAAAATATCTCAATTTTTAAATAATAGAGTGATAAAGTCCGTGCGGAGTTCCGTATCATTTATTTTTATTGTAACTGTCGCAACCCTTTTATACAGGCGTTCATGTCTTTCTGTCGAGTCAGCCACCAATATTTTTCTATGATCTCAAGTTTCATAGATTTGTTCCATGTGTGTTCTGCTAATGAGTAATCATGATTCTCATTTAAAATATTTTCAACTTTGTTCCTTGGAACTGCTATTCTTTGTTATTAGGGTGTCTTCTTGTATAGCATTCCATTTAATATCACAAATTGTGGTTGCTCTCTCTAACCCTGACATTATAAGTTCTATTCCTGATTTATTTAAAATTATTATTTAAATCTCATGTCACTGCCCATTATTTCCCTGATAGGGCATAAGCATTTCCATGAGCTATGCCTGGTCTATGTCTTACGGTAAAGTTATATTCACTTAAAAGTAGTGATCATCCTAACTATCTACTCCTTCGATCTTTCAAATTAAAGAGCCATTTTAAGGAAACATTGTCAGTAATAATTATAGTAAAAGGATTTTCAAATAGATAACTTCTATAGTGGGTCACACCCCAGATCAAGCTCAGTAGTTTACGCTAAGTCACGCTGTAGCTTATTTCATTTTTGCTTAGTTGTTTTGACGCAGAACTATAGTGTGTTTATCTACTTCTTTATTCTGTTTTAATAAGTCCCTATGGCAGAACTTGAAGCGTCCGTACCTAGTAAAAAGGTTTTCTAAAACTGGGTATGCCAAAACTTGTGACGATGTCAAAATGTAATTTAGTTGTAACATGGTTTGTTCACAATCCATAAAAAAAAGGTGTGATACTTCCTTAATAAGATAGTTAATGGTTTGGGAAACTAAGCGTAGTTGAGGACAAATCTTCTATAAAAATTAATCAATCCTAAGCATGGCTAAATCTCTTTAACATTTTGAAGTGAAGGAAAGTTCCCTATTGCTTATAGTAATTTGGGATCAGTTTTTAACACTCCTGGTGAAGTTACGTGTCCAAGGTACTCAAATTCACTATGATATAACAATATTTTTCTAGTTAAGGAGAATCATTCATAGAATTCATTTTGGGAAAAGATATTTTTTTCTTAGCAAGACTAATTCTAATTGTGTTTTGATTCATATATATATATATATATTAATTTGCCTTAAAATCTATTTGAACTGTTAACATTTGATTAGTTTATTTATCTATAACCTTAATTTATATGTATTTGATTTTTTATATTTGATATAAAAACTTACTTTGAGTTAAATTGTAAATATTTCAATACATTCACCTAAATACTTTTTAAATAATTAAATATTACCTCTACATCTAAACATAACATTGTTATAATGCAGCTGGAAATTATTTATTTAACATTTTACTGTATTAAGATTTAAAATTTATATCAATTTTCTGATGGATTAGTTATGAACTAGCAAATGTTTGATTATTGCCTCTGTGAGGTCAGCTTTTATTACTTTTGATTAATCCATCTCATGGTGTAAATCGTCTTAACCCATCACTTCGCTTAGTACATTCATTTTTGCATGGAGCTTCCATGTTTAACTGACTTGGCAGACAAATACCCCTTCCCCTTCACCCTACTATTTTCTTTAACGGCATGAACTTGAGAGCCCTGGACATGGCCACGTAAACAGCCATCTCGTGTTTCAGTAATTATTTTCTTAGAAGGAAAAGGAAGGTCGTTTGGTCAGCTCATTTCACAATATAGGGATTCTATATTCTTCAAAGCAGTAGGTTGGTCGTGCACCTTCAAATCTTACCGAAAATCTTTAAAGAATTTTTTTTTTAATGGCTAAAAACCCTCAATTGAGTCGTAATCGTAAGAGGAATAAATTTTCTAAATATGGTCGCTAGATGGAAAAAGAATCTGACTGGGAACTAACTATTTTTAGTAAATATATATCTCTGTGGAATATCAAAAATTTGATAGACACAATCATTCTTGTTTTAAAGATAACTTATTTTATTTATAACTATTTTTTTAGAGAAGTCATTGAGCCAAATAGCAACGTTATGAGTGGAGTTTGATCCAGTCGTATCACCTCAGCCTGGTACACAGGGCCGTAACTACCACCGAGGCAGTGTCCCAGCGCCCACGAGAGAAGAGGATTTTTTATATATATATAATCAAACACTTATCTTATTTATAGATTTAACTCTCGGTGCTTTTCAAAGTGTATTGTAATACAATTGTATTCTGTATGGCATTGCATTCGCTCAGTGTAATTGTAAAGAATAATTTTAAATTTAATTATATACATATTTTATCATAAGGCTACCACTTACCTTAGTTATATTGCATGATTTTATATTTAATTCAGTATTAATTTCGCTTGATCAAAAGCCTCCAATAGCTAGCAATAAAAATATCAACAACACTTATCAAAAGAAGGTAGGCATGTGGGAGTTAGGGTTTGGAAGGGAAATTAAATAAAAAAAGGTGGGCCTCTTTACTATCTGTTGCCCCGGGGCCCCGAAGCCACTAGTTACGGCCCTGCTGGTACATCTAGTCTTCGTGAACCAACATGATACAAATCCCTACATATCCTTCACTGCTCAGGCTCTTAGCTTATTGATAGTGTCTATAAAACCCTCCTTGCCCTCCTTCCCATAAATGGTCAGGCGACGAACGAAGAAATTAGAATTTAGAATTAAACACATCTAAGTGGATCCAGAGTCCAGGATGACCTTAAAACGTCACTTCTTCTGAGTGTAAAATTTGAAAAAAATTGGTTATATATTCCGTACTCCCTCCTCCAGGTAAAAGTTCTTCCACTCCCTTCCCCCCCCCCCAAAAAAAATGCCTCCTGGATCCACCCCTACTTTCTACCTGATCAAAATAAACACCATTATAAAACAAAGGTTGAACATCAGTTCCCCAACACCAGCAAGTTTATTCCCCAACTATTAAAATCCTAACTTTTAAAATATGTCTGGTAGTAACAAATTTGATCCATATTGTTTTAAAACATAAAAATATTTATTCAAATTTGATTAATAAATGAAATGTTTATGTTTAACCTTATTTCAGAGTCCCCCCTCCCCCCCCTTACAGCTTGTCTACAAACAACATACCCGCTTTTCACACTCATAATTATACAATCGCCAGCTTACTTTTAATTTAATTCCTCCTAAATTAAAAATAGACTTCTTACAATTAAAAGTCGTATGATGTAATTTCCACCAATCGGAATTAAGACAAGTTAACCACTGAAGAAATTAATAAATGTAATAGACTATGCCAATAGAATAATTTAAATAACTACCAATAGACCATTCAAATAAATAAACAGAGAATTTTGTTGCAATTTTTTTTGTTTTGTTTTAGTTATTATTACTATTGTTATTATTAATAATATTATTAATATTAGCACACAGTACGTAGCAAACGCACTCTTATTTCATCGGTATTGAGTATTAAATGTAATGTAACCTCTCACAGCTAACTAAAAAGTAATCAACCCACACGTGTTTTTAAAAGAACTTTAATTTATGTTAAACTAAAATCAACATTTATTTGGGAAGCTCTTGTTTCTGATACATTTGGTTAGAATGATAAGCAGCCCGTATAAACATTTTGAAAACAATATAAAACTATTATTACGCCAAATTTCACCTAGAACACATTCTATGAAACTATGATTGAATTCTATTTTAAAAACCTAAGTGACACACAAAAAAAACCCATTAAAAAGGCAAAGAGCAGACATACACAACCATAGACTATGACTACATAATTAAAGTGATTTAAAGTTTTCAAACATACATCTCTTCAGATTTTCAAAAACAACAACATTATAATCTATTAAATTATTGTTTTTATTAGTTAATTTTTAAATTTAATATATTCTACTAAATATTATTGCCATGAAAATAAAATTTTATCCTAGATTATTTAACTATATATTCATTTTATCTGATTATGGTGGACTGATAATTTGTATCGGATCGGATGAACGCAAGCAAACGTAACTACGCACTCGCAAGAGATGGACAATGTTCAGTCTTGACATACGATTGTGCAGTATAATATTATACGAATATAAACACATTTCTTAATCTAAATCGATGGATATAGGAGAGTATTGATCTGTAGCGTGTCAATCAAATTGATTGAACACCTACAAGAAAAAAGTTCACTATTTATCACTATTTATGTAATTGGGTGCCACGTTGGAATTATATCAAGATATTGAAGATAAAATACCTCAAAGTTTATACTCTCTCCTACTGAAAAATACGTATTGCCCTACGTTCAAACACGTGGTTAGTCAAAAAATAATTATTTTAATAATTGCTGTTCTAAATATCAGAGAAGAGGACTAATATTATTATAGTTATGAATAAGATATGTGAGTGCATACACTTGTTATAAGATGGGGTCAGATAAAAAACTTACAGCCGACCATGCGGCCCTCAAGAAAATTGAAAATATACATCTATATTATTTCTTTGCGTAAAAATAACAGTGAAAATTAAATAACTAAATTAATACTGATACATTTTGATATAGGATATGTGTGTATAAACTCACCACGGGCAGATGTCTGCAGATATCAGTAACTCACTTCTAAAATCACAGGATTATCTATAGTGGCGGCTCCACGTGGCGCAACACTCGCCTGTTCAGTAGGGGAGAAAGACTGACAATGGAGATCGACGCCTCGACCTCTCGCGCAACTGCGCCTTTGGTGGCTGACAGAAGAAGCTCGTCAGTTTCTTTCTCTTTTCTTTCCCCCTTCTCGTTTATCCTTCCTTATTTTTACCTCCGCTTCTCAATTCGTTCCCCTTTCTCTCTCTTCCATGTTCATGTCTGATTGGGAGTATATATGGGACGCGCCGCGAGTTCAACACTAGAGAGCGGTTCTACACAGCTAAGGATCATCAACGAACCGCTGCCGGTGAATAACCAAGACGGGCCATGGAGTCTTGGTCGTCAGAATCGCCTCCATAGCGGCGTTGAAGGAAGATGAATCGTCCTATTCAACGCGCTGGTTACGAGGACGCCGCAGCTAGGGTATTGGTATCAGGCGGTCGTCATTAGTCCGTAGTATTTAGTTACTAAGTTAGAAGAAACTTTATTTTGGGTTTAACATAATGCAAATAGTTATTCAGAAGTCCCTTTTTTAATGCAAGAGAAAATGTTTTTTAAAAATCTAGTATCATGTTCAGAACTAGTTAACTTCAATATGGAAGAAGTACCTAGGTTATATTCTGCTATTTTAGTCTGTTGGACAAGTCAGATTTTAATGACTCATAAAGTCAATTGCTGAGTGCATTATTGTATTTTTGGACACTGTCCTAACGTTAAATCCTCTGGCTTAGAAAAATGTGAATTTTTAGTGTTGCTGATTTACACTAACTCACAAGTTCCGATAAATCTTGAGGGTAAAAGTGTTCATGACACCCTAAACGTCATGTGCATCAGTTCTTTGTTATTGATGGTTATCGCCAGGAAGTCTGTTTCTTTCTTTTGCCTTACGCAGTCCAGTTGTAAATGATAGAGATTTGATGATGCGGTCATTGTTCATGGAAAGTATTAGTTTGGGTGAGCAACCCGTGGAAATTGTCCTATTGCCATAGTGGGGTCCGCGCAAATAATACTATTTTGTTTTGGCCTGTAAATAGGTTCTTAAATTTTGTATTAGTCCTAAAGGATGTTAATGTACCATTGAATGCTCTGGTAGTACTGTAAGGGAATATGTCCGGCCATAGTACTTTAATGACGCCTGGCCCTTAGCCATCAATCAGCAGGATTCACCAGCCAATTATCCAACAAGTTTAGTAGATCTCTGGTAATATTCAACCCTGCCAAGTGAGACTGTATAAATGTTATCTTATAAATTTGTTCTATATTTTGCTTTAACTAATTCTCAAATTACTTTCCTTTTAGAAATTCTACAGCCTCTGGCCTGGTCACTGTGTTGCCCAGGTAGCCACAAGTAATCACGTAATCCCTCAAGTTGTTTTGCCTTGTGAAGAAATTTAATATTCTATAATTTTCTACCTTATTGTAAAACATGTACATTTTTATACTTTTATTGTTTACTAAATAAAACTACATTGTCAAATTGATATGTTCAGTTTTCTAATTTAGTATAAATAAACTGTGTGTAATCACAGTTTTCAAATCTTTATTTTATATTATATATTTATTTTGGCCCAAATTTATTCACCCAGCCAAAGTACGTCAACTATCTCTATACTAAGTTAGTTCTAACAAGTCCACCTCACTACACTCGATCATTTTCAGGTCGATTCTGATGCTATCGTCCCAGCTGCGTCTAAGCCTTCCCAATATCTGGGAGAGGGGGGAACAAATTAAGAATAAATGCCCTTAGTACACTCGGCTGGGATTCGAACCTCAACCTCCCAATTACCAGCAAGCTATACAAGATGAGCTTTACGTTTATTCCGTGTGTTGGTAATAAGTAAATCTATAGATCATTTATGAAAAAAGCTTTTACTATTGTAAAGTATGTTCACCGTTAGGAATTGTTTTCTGAAAGGCCTTTTTCCCTACCAGAAATCTGTTATATAGTAGGATATTGGTAGGAAAAAAGACCTTTCAGAGATAAATTATTACCATGAAAGGAGTATATATAATCTCTATTCTTCAGTTAACAAATTAAAATAAAATCTGTTCATGATAGATATTTTATCTGGATGATAGTTCAGAAATCATATGTTTAGGTTTTGTGTTGCCAACACTTGTAAAAGATTACTCTTTTGTTATAAATGTTAAGTATTTTTTAATACATGTTATATTTTACAATTAAAATAACTTAGCCTTAAGTTTTCTTACAGTGTTTCATAATTGTTAAATTTTCTTGTTACCCAATCCGAGACAATATTTTAAACATTATTAAAAGTACTTTTTCTCCGTTTTGGAATGTTATATAATGATGTGTAATTTAGTGCATACATTAATACCTTTTAATATAGGCATCACATTTACTTGGAAAAGGGAAAATACCTGTTACTTTTTATCTTTTCAATACATTATTTTATGATTATTTTACCGTATTTCTAAATATTTAACTGAATAAAATATTTTTATCCACTATGTGTATGCATCATTGTATATAACTTGTGTCCGTCACGTTCAATTATATGGCTTACGTGACCTGGTGGTCTAGTGGTAAGGTGTCGGACTCCTGTGCTGGGGTCCAGGGTTCAATCCCTGGTACTGGCACAGATTTATCTGTTTACCAAACCCTTCTTTCACCTCTGACAAGATGTGCATTAATCACAACTCGTGAATCTGGGGAATGCCAGGCCTCCACCATGGTTCGGATTCCACGTTAAACTGTAGGTCCTCCATTTTCATCTCACAATCACCCTACCACTACACATTAGCGTAAGTGCGTATAAACCGAACGGGTAGTAAGACGCGGTGCTAATAATAATACATGGTTTAATATCGTCGCTTGCCATTTTGGAACTATGGTATTTAGACCTTTTGTGAAAGTGATGTCAATAATATTTTTTAAAAGCAGAATAAAACGATAAATAAGCTTTGTGCTCGACCTCAAATAAATGTATAAATAATACTGGCCTAAATTACTGTGGTTAACTATCAAATTCATACGTTACTATACGTTTTCATCACAGCTATCCAAAGTGACAAGGTCAGCTGTTGGCGTAGGGATGTATTAGGTAAGGATTGTTTCTAGTAACTTTTTTAACTGTCAACCAAGTAAACTAAGGTCGTGAATGTATTATAGTTAGGCCTACTCTATTATTATATGTTCATCTAGTAAAATAGAGCTTTATTTAATCTTTGCTAAATGAATAATTTCTACGGTAATAGCATTCAGAATGATATGTGGAAAATGACTTTATTGTACCCAGCTGAGATTTTAACTTAGGTTTACAACGTGATATGCAAACAATCTCACGATTCTCTGATGATTTATTTGTTTGTATTCGTTTTTGTGCAGTGGTAGGTAATCTGTTTTATTTTCACAGTTTTCAGTTGTCAGTCACAAGAAACTCGTGTATAGCCTTTAGGTTGAATCAATGGTGTGTGCTACCACACCAACCCGCCTCCTCTTAACCCCCACCCCCTCGTCAACCATCATTCCTTTAACTGCTCTACTGCCTCCACAACTAAGTCGGAAAATAAGGATTTTTTTTTCTAAGAATCACTAAACTAGGGGGTTCAAACTTGGTAGCTTTGTATAAAAATAACTCAAGTATAGATTTAAAATACGTGGTAGTAATTTGAGCTAAAGAGAAACATAGGTCCTACTTCAACAAAGGTCCAAGATCCACTTTCGCTTTGATGGCCTGGCCAATGCATGTATATTTCAGTAATTTTGTGAGGGAAGTGGTTCTAGAAGGAGGTCAATTTATCATTTTTACCGGTTGAAAAATAAATTCGGCCCATGACGAGTTTATCACGTTCACGATTCGGCTTAATATGAAATATTAGCTTTCTGGGACATTTCTTAGACATTGTTCAAAGTCAACTGAGAAAATTATTACTTCATATAAATATGTCCTTTACTGTGTAGGGTTTAAACCTTCCAAAAATATATCCATTAGCCTTTGATATGTTTCCGGAGCCCCTGTATTCCAAAAGGTAAGCTTAAATTTTTGTAAACCACACTAAAGGATAATAAAGAAGGTGTTAGGTTGGTCTTCTTTTCTTATATAAATAACATGAAAGCAACTTGTAAAGTCTAAAACTGTACAAATTTGTACATGTCCTAATCTATCAAGGGATTCTACAATATTTGGTGAGAGGTAAACATTTGGTGTAGTTATTTTACTAAGAGTTCTGTAATCTACAAAGAACTAAAACTCTGCGGGAAGCCTCCAGTATACTTTAATACAAAGACAATCGATGAAGTCCATCGATAGTCCTTATGATCTCGTGAAACTATACATCTTCAAACTAGCTGCCCCTCAACCATATTTTGAAATAGCTTTAGCTGAATGTGTGGTACACGATACGCTCTCTGTGCAGTAGTTGGTGAATTCCCTGTATGGATTCTATGTTGGACAATATGATACATCGGTAGATTGCTTAGATCGTGAAAGATCTCTTCGTATTACTTCAAAACTGTTATATTGCTATTATTTTTATTTTGTCAGTGGATAAATGCGCTAGCTTTCCTGAAATATCAATTTTTACTTTGATTAAAAATGTCATCCTATTTACTATTATGGTAGTCGTAAATTGGATTGACTTAGTATGGATTTGGTTTATTTTTCTGCACATTTATACCATGACTTTGACACACAATCTCTTTAAAAGAATTTAATTCCAGCTCAATATGAAATCTACCACCTTAAGCTTAGATAATATGATAATATTGACTGAGCTATGAACCAACATAAACCTCACTTTATATTCTTATGTATATGGGTTCACACTAGTCATTGTTGTTATTATTTCTTTGGTATCTAGCTCTACAGTGTGTCAGAGCCACAAGTGGTTCAAAGTGAATTAGAATACAATGAACGATTAACATTTCATTTAAGTGTGTACATAAATTTAAATAATAAAAACCAATGACAGTGTTTTACTTAATATCGCCTAGAATACTTGTATGAGTTTATGTTTAAATAACCCACCTCAGTGGCGTAGTTGGCTAACGCTCTTGTTGTGTAGAGCTCGACTACTGAGGACGGGGAGATCAAGGTTCGAATCTCGGTCGGGTGAACTGGGGGTGGTTTTTCCTAAGTGGTAAAGCGTATAACCCGAACGGATAGTAAGATGCGGTGCTAAATATTATTATTATATTTAAATAATTTTAAAAAAATTATTCAATTATTTTGCTGGCCCACATACACATTTGGAAAAATGTAAAATTTAATATATTTTAGTTATATATTTAATTGTTTTATAAATAAATATAGCAAAAAATTGCTTGCATGTAACCACATCGATTGGTGCGCAAAATAAAAGTCAGACCCCTCAGTTTTTTTCTATTGATAGAATGGCTGGGGTTCAAATTTCACCCGCATACACTGATATTGGTTTTCCTAAGTGTTTTTTCACTCTATATTTACACAAATTTGAGTAAAATTTCTTTAAATAACTACATCCTCATCCTTTATTCAAATACTTAATATCAAAATGTAATAATCCAGACATGTAGTAAGATGTCTAAACTTTTTTTTTCGTTTATAGCGTCTCACATTCTCCAGGTTTGTATTTTACAAGTTTGAGGCCACTGCTATAGAATAAATAAGTCATTAATTTTGAAAGTCCTCAAATAAAGAAATTGAAACAAATAACACAATCATATAAATTTTCTAATATAATAGGAACAGAATCATACAAAAAGGGGCTACTAGTAAATTACCGGTATCCTTGGTAAAATTGTTCTAAGAAAAAAAATTTATTTTGATTATCATATGAAATACACTCAAGTACCATTTTTGAACAAATTTGTTATCTCCATTAAGATAAGTACCAAATTTTGTAATGATATGGAGTTATACACCCCAATAATTTATTATTCACATCTTTATTCAAAATTACGATATTTTAAATGAAAGTGGGTAGTAAGATTTATTTGTGTTAAGTTGTTAAGTTGAAAGGTATGGCGACATCTTTCTACGTCTCTGTATAAAAAGACAACGCAGTTTTGTGAACAGAAACGCACCTGGACGACCACACCTTATTTCTTTAAGCTTCGAGAAGGAAATATCGCTTGATATACCCCTTTCAGGGTACGCATCCCTTTACTTTCCTTCCTGACGAGGATTCGTATAGGTAGAGTCTATGACATGTTAATCTATGTTCTAAATTTCACGTGTTGGGATTTATCATGCATATAACGTAATATTTGGGCTTTTATTAAAATCTACAACATGTGAAATATCAAGAAAAAAACAAACTATTTATATACTTAAAATAAAAAAAAATTTAAAACACCAGAACTTTTAATTTATAAAATAAGACATAAGCCTTTCTAGATTATTATAATACAGAACAACAAACTTGGGCCCAATTCAATCGTTATATCAAATGTCACCCTAATGGTGACGTACAAACATGAATGTATCAAGCTAGCTCTTTTAAACGTTACAGTTTTCAAAAATAATTATTAATTTCACTAAGAATCCCTCAAATAAATAATTCTATTTCTCCTAAAACCTTGTATAGACTTACTTATTTTGTGAAACTCTCCATATGTTCGTTTTTAAAATCAGTCAACAGTAAACTACACTCAATTTCAAGGATAGGATTCATATAATGATTTAACACTGAGGTATGCACATATAATATCAAATTTGGACAAAACACATATAAAAGTTGCGGCAACGAAGCCAAGAACAGACATTTATGGGGCCAAGAGAATAATTGTAAGACTCACGCTTTTGAGTTCGAGTAACATAAAGACTCGTCATAGTATAAAAACTGGCTAAATTTTTCGAATTATTAAATTTGTACAGATACAAAATAAAATCTGGGCACCATTAAATGAGGAATTTACCACTCACCATTATAGGTAATTAACTAACCATAAACAATAAAGCTTGAGAATACTGTGTGATTAAAGTACCTAACTAACAAATTTTCAGATTTTGTGTTTACTTGCACGGAGAAAAACAAAAATAACATTGGATTTTAATTTGTTTGAATGGCATTCTTCTTTAAAATCACACTTTTATTGGATTAATTTTTTAAAGTTTTGAATTTTATTTAATCCAGGAACTATTTATATCGTTGACAAAACATAACCATATAAAGTCCACGCAACCATTTTAAAATATTACGATTCATGCAAAAATTCTACAAAATAAATGTTTCCTTAAAATAAAGGAGTTAAAAATAGTGACGCTCCCGTAGCCTCCAAATTCCTTAAGTTAACCCTTGTGGATACTAGCTGTCGATTCATTTGTAACTTTATTGAAACGTTGACCTTGGGGTGTGTAATATTAACTAAAATAAACAGCATATTTACTGAATGAATTTAAACTTCCATATTTTCACAGGTAGGAAGAGTCGAGTAAAATAAAACTTATAGGAGAAGTACAAATATTTACGTGAAAGAAGAATGGTAAATAAGTTAAGTAAAAACACCCTTTGGCTTAGACTAAATTTCTGACTTTTTAATCATTGGAAAACTAGATTAGATTAGCTTGATATTTATTCAACGTACCCACCAATAAGATTGTATCCAACCTAATAATTAAAATAATTTTTATTTTAATGAAACAAACTAACCTTTAGATCCACACACGCCCGGCCCATGTCAATTATTTCCTTCGTTCCTCCAATGTTCATGGGGACTGCGATGTTGATCTTCTCATCAAATTTAACAGTGGCTGCCAGATGTAAAATAATATTGACTTGTTGGGTAAGCATCTCGTAGTCCGATGAACTAAGACCTAGCTTGGGCAATGAGATATCACCTGGCACCATCACCAGTTTTTGATGAAAGTCGGGGTTAATAGCTTTCAATACGTCAAACACCTGATAATGAAAAATTAATATTAATTTCTTAAACTATTTTTTGCCAAACACGAGGAAAAAATGTTTCAATAAGTAAACATAATCGAAACATTTAGAATTAAAAAAAAAATCTTCTCTAATTCTTTATATTGAACCATATTATGTACTGAGAAACCATTTTTTTCTGTAGACAATATATAAATCTATGACATTCTATTATAATAATATTTATGTTTATTTTTATTTTTATTTACAATATTATTTCATTATAAATATTAGTGCTACATTTAAAAGTCGTATGAATCACAACACAGATATATATAATTTTAGAATAATTTACTTAAAGTAAAAACCAAAAAACTATGACTTAGTTGGAAATAGCTCAAATTCAATAGAAATAATTTGAAGTTCTTTGAAGTAAGACAATAACGTGGATATTTTTATATTTATTAGAATAGGTATCTCTCACTACCTTTTCTGGGTGTCTCTGTATTTTGTATCTGTAAATGTGGAATCTACAAAGTTGCCCTATAAATTATAAACTACCCATTGACATTCTGTTTACCTCTCAATTTGGTATTAATACACTATTATGACTTTCCTATACGCTATATCATGACCTTTTAGTTTAAGTAGAGGATGCATACTAAACACTCAAGCATACAAATACATACAAATGTTTTATTAATATTGTGTTATGTGTGTCTGAATTTATAGATTGAGAATTTTTCTATCACTCTGATTTGGTTATCATGTTTTTAATTTTTTTATTAAGAATAAATGGCAAGGATAATAATATAATTATGTATTTTGATTAAATATTTAAAAAGTCCGAAGTATTTGTTCTTTTAAGTTAGTCATTCTTTAATACATGAAACTCTTTTGAAAAGTTATGTTAACTTGTAATAATAAATCATAACAATTATCTATATTTTTCAGTCCCATTTGTAAATCTATAATGACAATGATAATATTATTATATTGTTAGCTTCTAAATGAGATTTTATGATAATCTTAGGAAAATATATTTAGCTGCATGCCTCAAACCTACCTGAATATAAGATTAGATTATCTAAATTTTTGAGTAATTGCGCCCAAAATGCTTAAACCATCCATATTAAGGTGTGGCAGAAAGGAGCGCGAGTAATTTTACAGTTTGTATAGCATTTATATTTTTTTGCCAAAATTAATCAAATATTTCTCCAGTAGCGACATAGAGTTTAGTTTTCTGCACATGTTAATATCAATAGATCTTGAATATCTCTCAAAGGTTTCCTGGAATTTTGACAAAACTTTTTCTCTTTATTTAATTTTTTTGGACAAAATTCCTTAACATATATTTAACATCTGTTGATATTAGCATTTGCAGAAAACTAAACTCTATCTTGCTACTGGAGAAATATTTTATTTATTTTGGCCAAAAAATGCAATGCTATAAAAACTGTAAAATTACTCGCGTTCCCTTCTGCCACACCTTAAGTGTTGTGAAATAGAATATCACTAGTCCAGTGAATAGTGCCTTAAATAAAGTGAATAATCTAAGCTTAAACTTTATATTTTATTCTTTTTTGAGTCTATTGTATTTTCCAGATAAGTTTTTTTCCTCTCCAAATGTTATACGTTTTGTAACAATTAACATGTTAATAGATTACTAATTTTTCTAAAACACATTTTAAAGACCATTGTTTAAATACCTGTCAATTATATTCTTTAATACTTTAAACATGATTCCTGTTTATCAATTAGTAATAGAAAATGAAAACTATATTAAATACACTACATTATTTATATGTATTTTTAAAGGCTAAAATGACACTAGATCCAATGAATATCTAACCAGTTCTATGTATCCAACGGACGATAAATTTTGTGATACCAGCTTCTTCTTCTTCTTCTTATTTTTATTTGCACCGCATCTTACTACCCGTTCGAGTTTAACGCAGATACCATTCTTAATACCGATAAGATCAATCCGAATATTTACACATAAGAGTTGGAAATAAGAAGATAGTATTTAGAGGTAATGTACCCAAATTGTTTGAGAGGGATATTTGTAAATTCATTAAGATAAAATTATTATTATTATTATTTAGCACCGTGTCTTACTACCCGTTCGGGTTACACGCTATTAAGATAACACAATCAGTACGTCCATCAAGGGCTTGAACCCTAGCCCTCCACAACCAGAAAACAAGATTATAGTCCGGGTTCCACACAGTGCGGGCTAAATAATATTACTTTACCGTTACTCTACTAAATATATATTACCACTCACCGAACATTTTATAAGTTCCTCTTTTCTCTCTTCAGGTGATTTTGACCGTTTTGGTCTTATAATCACATATATCTTATTAATAGCAGGACAACTCCTTAATAGTTTCTCAATGAGTACCTTCCCTATAAAACCAGTTCCTCCAGTGACGAACAAATTACAATTCCTGTAGAATTCCTGAAGATCTGTACCTCTGCTGAATGTTATATTCTCAGTTGCCATAACCCCACTTTCCTGGGATAGTCCAGTTTCACTTACCATCTTATAAACTGTAATAATTTGTGAACACTTTCAACAGTCTTTATCTCAATATATATAACACAATGATTTTTTTTCCTCGACGACCTCAAAACACTACAATCTAAAATGTCAGAGGCCAATTAAAAAAAACACGTCATATCCGGTTAGTGTAATAACTATTTAATTAGTCATTTAGGTATTCAATTGTAATGCCTACTATTTGCAAAGGCGTATAACACAATGGTTTGGTCTTACAAATTATCTAATTAATAAAAGTTGCTGGGAAATTTTGGACACAATTTTGAACAGTGTATATTGTGTCCTGCTTCGTAGAAACGGGACATTATTTTGGATTCTATCATAATTTGCAGTTTGTGGTACGAATACCCCTGCGGGTGCATCCGATGATTTGAAGGGGTATGTAAGATCTTACATTGACATAAAATAAATATAAAGACATTAATCGATCGAATAAATAACCAGGCTTTATCTTTGCGTTAATCAACATTCGCCCACGCATATAAACTGTAAATTTAAATAGGTCTAACTATGAACATTTAATATTCAAATTTAGATTTTAGTTTTTGATTAAAATTCTAACTAAGTTGGTGCCCAATTTCATTTTGACTGATAAGAGATAGTAGCTTTCTTCTCAGAAGGAGGCAGAGGACAGGGCACATTGGCGTTCTATGTTCACTGACGAAAAGAATGGACCTGTCATGAGAGAGAACACCTTATAACAATAACATTAATACCATGTTCAAATAAAATTCTTCTCGTTGGCCAATTAGTGGA
Organism: Timema douglasi; assembly: GCA_901482245.1. NCBI lineage: Eukaryota > Metazoa > Arthropoda > Insecta > Phasmatodea > Timematidae > Timema > Timema douglasi. The sequence goes on along the minus strand of CABEEJ010002562.1, from coordinate 24,378 downwards.
CAAGTGCCATTGGTTTGCCAGCCCTGACCTAGGGTATGATAATGGATTTAGTCGTAAAGATGATGATGATGATGATGATAATAATTCACTAAATTTCTTCAGACCAGTACTAAAGCGTAATCTATAAATATAATAGAATAAAAAATCTGCTTACACGTATATTTTAATTATAGGTGAGTACTAGTCAACATAGCATGACAATACTGAGCCAAACAATGAGAATCCAATAACTTTAATGTTTTTTATTTTAACGGTTTATACTGAAAATATTAAATTCTTACCATTATACTTAAATGATATAAATAAATATTTCTAGTTATAATTAATTGTAAGTTATATATACGATATAAATATGTTACATATGTTTCATGTGACATCTTAATTTTTGAAGATAATAAATATAAAATTGCGGTATTTATCTATTAAATAAAGATTAACACTTTGGAAGAAACAATTTGTATTGCTAGTTCGTTGTAATTTTTTTTACATGTTGGTGTTCATGCCTAAAAATTAAAGTTAAACACCTACAAAAAGATTGGATAGCAAGTAGCTCATAGCTGATTTTTTAAATATATATTAAGAAACATAAAATTCAATTTTAAGTGAATATAAGTTGGACAAGTTGTACTAGATTGACGTGAAAGAAACATAAATATGTAATGTAAATATAAAATATATGCACACTATTTAAATAATATTTGTAAAATATTTGGTAATAATAATTACAAGCTATGATACATTTTAATTATGAATATGTCAAAATTGTAAAAAAACATCTAAAAATTATAGACGTTTTAAAATAGGCCTATACATTTGAGTCAAATACACTTAAAACTAAGTTGAAAGAATCAAAGGATGTTGTGACTATGCATATATTGAAATTTAATGTATTACTCTTGGGAAATTATAGAAAAACTACTAAATTAAAAAAGTAAAAATTGAATTTATTTCTTAGCTATAGTTCTTTGTTCCTTGATTTCTGACTGCAAGAGCTTCACAGTTATTTAGACGACATGTTTCAATGCACCAGCGGAATCATCCTCAGGTTAGAAATTAAAACTATGTGCTTGAGTATTCCATGTCGTTTTATTAAGTTTTTAAACGTTCCTTACTAATCATTTCAAATGTTTTTCAAAAATGTTATTTTTTTCATAGTATTCTGTAATATTCGTATATTTACATTTATTGAGTAGTGATGATAAAGGTTTAACAACGTTGCTTACTCGGAGATTTTGAAGCTTTTTTTTTCTAAGCTGATTGCTTCCTAACTTGGCGCACCTAAGCAGTCTTAGCACTATAACACTTAGACGCAAATGTACAAAATAAAGAGAGAGGGAAAAAATGATAAGTTCACCATGAGAGGGCTCTTGTCTATGTGCTGATAACCCTTTGTTTCTTCCTCTGAGGAGTTTGCACAGTCACTTTAATATTTGTGCCTTGCAAACATTGACTTGATACTAATTTTACCTTTTTATTGATTTCTATTCTAGAGAGACATAGGAAACCACGGGCTTTTTTAATCTACATCCTGGCAGGAATACTCCTATAAGATATTTTAGTGACCAATTCAAAAAGCCTAAGTTGTGAAGGATTTATAAAAAAATACGTTTAAATATATTATATCAAGATCAATCAAATAATTTTGGGAACTTATAGGACTATTTTTAGAATTATTTAAGAATTTATGGGCCTTTTTAACGTTATATCTTTAAAACTCGCTGAGTAAAACGTAAATTCATTGACATAAGAAATCATATCTAAACTGTCTGTAACTACACAGAAAAGAGACTTCCTTAATTTAGATGAAGTGTAGACCTAAATCGTGTTGAAGTGAGTACTATACCATTTAGATAAAAGTAAGCTAGTAATTAGTAAGTAAGTAATTATGGTGCTATCTTAACAGCCCATATGACACTTACAATTCTTTGAATATAAAATTGCATTTTTTTAAGCACTTTTTGGTGGCCAGATTGTTTCACTGGACCACAGATGACGGTTAGAGCAATCAACATTCTTATAATTTGTATTTCACCCACAATTATTAATTTCTATCATTTGTTGATGTTTTTTATTTCATTTCCGTGAAATGTTCGTTTGCAAGCGATGTTGGTTATATTCTTTCTCTTTTCTTCGTCAGGTGCAGTTTTGATAATATTTCTCCCTCATCAAAAGGAAATCCACAAAACAATAACTAATAGTGTTTGTAAGTTGTAAGTACTATGTCAAACTTGATAGCTAATGTGATGTTTGGAAACCAACTTCCACGGAATTTTAAGAGCCCATCCCAGGGCTGATAAATTGGTATCTAGCTAGATGATACATTACAAGTAGAGAAGCATGATGATAATTTTTGGGTAGAATGAATCATGGACACTTAAAATGGCCACACTTAACGATTTAGAAAATGATATTTTAAGAAATTATACTTTACATTGGCAGAATACCACTACTACTATTACTACCACCACCACCACCATCACCACCACTACTACTACTACTACTACCCCCACTACTAATACAACCCTCACTACTACCACTAATATTACTACTACCACTACTACCACTACTATTACTACTACTACCACTACTACCACTACTAATACTACAGTACCTAGGATGGCCACCTGTTCCAGTTTGACCTTTGACCCCGATTTGGAGAAAGGATGCATTGTGATGATTACGCAACGTTGTTGTCGCTCTTTGATTGGTTGCTACGTAATGTTGTGTTGCTCTCTGATTGGCTTTCCTCCTATCCTTGACCCCCTTTCAGTGGTTTATTCTTGTCTCAATTTTTTATTTTATTTGTGCTCATTGCTTTTTTATGTGTGCTCAACAGTTATTTATGTATGCTCATTGTTTTTTACTTCCGCTCATTGGTTATTTACGTCTGGGTGGGATTTGGACGGGCCATTGGAGTTTTTTTTATTAGTATGGAGAGTTTATGGTCGTAGAATTGGGATGGGGGGTGTGAGGTATTTATTTATTTATTTATTGGCGTGCAGTCCACGGCGTCAGGTTCTCCTCTCCCGCCATCGCTAGTGAACGCTGGGAGCATCTTCTCTGGCCGGCCGCTTAGTGAAGAATGTGACAACTGAGCTGCTGACAGCGTATCACATTCGTAAGGCCCCTTTCACCTTTCCCTCACTCCCCACCCTCCTTACATCGCCATGAACGAACTAAGTTATACCGACTGCTCTCTCTCACAAGAATCTTTTGGAATGCTTTCCCTTCCCGGAACAAACAGCATGAATATCTCCTGACGACCTTTTGTGGTAGAGTGTGATAAATGGTTCCCCTGCCTTGAGACCCCTTTCACTTCCCCTTACTACCCTTTCTTAAAGGCATGTGTCAAAAACCCCTATGCGGTAATGGGTTTTCCCGGTGTTGCTACTCCCTATTTGGTAATGGGTGTTCCCTGATGACTGGAGCCAGTTTGGCGGATCGACAATACAGGAATAGAACACGACCATGAATGATGTCACAATGGGTTTTCCTTGATGACTAGCGCCAGTCTGGCGGCTCGACAAGACAGGAATCGATCGTGACATTGAAATGGTGAGCTAGTCATTGACTCTGGCAACCCTCCCCTCGGCAATGAGTTTTCCCGATGACATCATCACACTTTCACAACACTGATGACTGGCATCAGTTTGGTGGGTAGACAAGACAAGTCGAGACAGAAATAGGACACGAGATTGAATGATGTCACAATAAGTTTTTTCACTGAAGACTAGCGCCAGTTTGGTGGCTCGATAAGACAAGTAGAGAGAAGAATAGATCGTGACATTGAAACCAAGAGCTAGTACAAGAAGTCATTGAGCCTGTTCATATTTGGTGACAGTTTGACGGCTCAACAAATCGAGACTCGTATCTACGTGTAAGAGTACAGAAAGTTTTTGCATTAATAAAAATGATATTACAAAACATATATTTATTAAACATTAAAGAATTCACAAACATAATACTTAATATTTGAATCCTCCTTAACAAAAAATAAGGAACAAACAGGAGGTCCAAATAACCAAAATCAAAAAGGGGATAGATAGAGGCAATAGGAGTGAGTGATGGAATTCTGTGCTTTGAATACCCGAGGTTGGAGATTTTATACTCAGATCTCGCAACTCACACCAGTAGCGGGAGATGATATGTGGACGGTTAACCTCATAGACATCATTAAAATATATTTTTCTCATAATTAAAGTAAAATAAATTAAAGTTCTACAACCTAAGGAAAATGGTAAACCAAATCAACTAAATAAACCATGAAGTGGCTTCAAGTTGATATTTATTTAATAAGACATTAATTTCATATGAGAATATAAATAAGAAAAAACTGACTAAGCTGATCATTAAAGTTTACAAAACTTTCCGACAAGCCGTTATTTTAATAATCAGGTAGCAGGCGAAGTTTCAATAAAGGTAATGACAATTTATATATATATATATATATAAATATATATATATATATTGGAAGCCAGCATTAAAGAATACAATAATCAAAGGAGGTATTAGCCCTGTAATAACATTATATACAGATCACGACTTCAAATCGTACTTTACTGACGTAATAAATATCGTGAAAATATTATCCTCACTTTTTATTTAAAGTAAATACATCTCATAAGTTATTTACAATTAGTCCATAAGAAGTCTTCAAAACAATTAGCCCATCCCATTAAAACTAACGCTGGCAATATCAAAGCCATAACAAAATATTACATTTAAATTTAAATACGTCTCATAAATTATTTACCATTAGACCATAAAAAGTCTTCAAAATAATTAACCTACATCCTATTAACACTAACGCTAGCAATGTTAAAACCATAACAAAATATATATTAGAACCTTTTTTTAATACAGAATAACAAGCTCGATTTGAACGACATCACAATCTTTCAGAGAATCAAGTTAAATTTAACGCTTTACAAAGATCCCAAAATACTAAAATATCAAGATATTTCCTGCGTAAGTAATAAAATTAAACATCGTCATTAGAGCCCAAAATTAAAGAAAGTCGATATTTTCACATAAAATAATCGATTCACCTAAGAGTACATGGTTAGATCGATATAGTCCCTAATCGATTTTTTCATAAATTGACTACACGATATAAATAAAATATTCAAATATATTCGTATATAATATTTACCAAAAGGCCGAAAGAGAATTTTGAAAAAAGATATATAAGATAATAAATATATATAAAAAATATAAAGAAATTAATTACGAAGCCAAAAGGAATTTAGATCTTATATTTTACAAATCTTAAGCCGGAGTTTCTCCTTCCCTCAACTATAATAAAGTCCAAGAGGGACGACTGGTTGCCCTGCCGCCACTATACATACAATACAATACAGAAATATTGGATGGCGGGAAAGGGGGTGGGGGACAAAGAAATGGAAAATTCAGGAACAATATATGTGCATGACCAAAGCTTCTACATACGTCTCGGCTTTTCTAGGTCATCCTAAATTATATACGAGTGAAATGACTTTGCCTTTGTAGCTCAAGTTCTTTGTGGCTTTTTTCACAACACCAATCTTACTCATGTTGATGTAGAGTATAGTTGTATTGTGCTTGAATGCGGGAAGCAGTCCGTTGGGTGAATACCGAGATTCTTGTTTATTTCTTTTGGCCCAATGCTACATATCTAAATATTTATTATACACTTATAAAGGAGTGCTGCATATATTCGTTTATACGTTTTTATACAGTGTCCCATAGATGTGTTAACAAAATTGTTTTTAGTTCACAATCCAGCATGTAATAGTCCAAACCGACGACTTTACATGTATAGTAAGTAGCACTTATAAGTTTCAGGTTTCTGATATGCGCTTCCACCGTAGGCTGTTCGAGATTTATGACATCCGCTGATTCTGTTAGCGTGTCGCATACATACACGATGAGTGTGTCGATCAAACCGTTGCAATAGCATGTGACGGGTGTCGACCACATATTCCGGTGGTTGACGGTGACGTCGATGAGGTCCAATACATCACAAAGACGCGCCCAGCTAGGTGCTAAATAGATGACACGTTTGAGTCCACCATCTTGTTTCTCGTTGATGAAGACCATACGGTCACCACACGTGCGTCTCAGATAGATTTTATGATTAGTCAGACTAATCTTCTGAGGAGGTCGCTTGTTGCTGGAAACCTTTGATATTACCGACTTTTAGTTGCCCGGTTATTTCCACTCTGCACTGTTAAACACCACACAATTCCCTCCATAATTTTCTAGCTTTACATAGGGCGTAGATTTGTTCTTGACAATCATGCTGATGATGACTTGTTTGGCGTCAAACTAGCCTAGCAGAAACAAAGTGTTGAAAATATGGGTGATGGAACTTCTCAGTTTTCGTCCCAAGAGATACCACCCCGGGAAATAATATGTTCTAGTAAAAGTTCAGCTTTTTTACGTGCCTGTACTGGTACAGTATCGAGTACAGTAGGGATGGGAAGTACAGAAACTTCAGGAGTGGTCGTGGTGGTGGTATTTTAAGGGGTGGAGGGTGTTGATTAAAGTACATATAGCGCTGTAGCACTTGTTATTATAAAGTCCATTTAGACTTTCGTCAAGTTTTGAAGCGAGTATTTTATCCATTTCCTTGTCCAACTCTGAGACCACTAGATGTGTGGTCGATGCCACTTGTTGGTGGTGTTGCTAGTAATGGTGTAACATTACCGGGGAAACCAATATAGTCCTTTTCGCGTGTTAAATTTTCTGCTTGTTGAACAAGGAACCGAGGACAAAACTGATTAAAGGGGCTAAAAGTATGGGCAGGAACGCTCCTCATTTCTGAACGAGTAGTTGTCTCTTTTCTTCCAGTACTCTCCTCGTTTGACCAACTTGCGCAACACCTACGTGTGAGCACGTAACTTTGTCTTCTGTGCATTTTCCAATGGCACCCACCCTTTTAAAATGTTGTGGGTACACTTGCAAACAAAGTCAACCAGTTTATTGTCGGCCGCTTTAAGCAAGGTGATCTGTTGCTGCGGGTTCATGCGATGCATCGCACCTAGCAGAGGGGCTTATTTCAGCACTTTGGGACTCATGATTATGAAATGATCTGTAATCGGGAAGTGTCGGTGTTTTTATAGCTTTTGCGTGGTAGGTACACGCAGTACCCGACATTTGTGCGGGTTCTATATCTGAACCATTCGGGCGTACCATGTTCAAAATCCAACAATACATACCCTTGGGGAGTACTTGTATTATCAGCTTATGCCTCTTGTAAAACACGGGCGTTTTCAGGACAGACTTGACGTGCATTGTGTTGAATCTGAGCTTTATCCCTGGTATTTTTAAAAACCACTATAAATGTACGTTTAAGGAAATGTCTCTTTAGCCGTTGAACTGGTGTAATACATTTTGTGTAAAGTACATGCCGGTAATATTTTGATAGTGGCATCCTTTGGTGAAAATATCGACGACCACATCGTTGGCTTCACGCATAATGTCGTCCAGGATAATTAACTGTTGAGAGTCAATACAGGTGACATCTATTTCCATCAAACCCTTACAGAATATGAAATGGGGACCTGACCCATCTTGTTTGAATTCCGGTTGCCATAAAACAAAATGCAATTTGATTTTATCAAATTTAACGTCACACATTGTGTCCAAGTGATGGATAAATTCGGCTACAAAATGTGACTTTCCGCACCCTGAAGGGCCGTTAATGATGGCCGAAAATGGATGTATCAACTTGTCCATAATGTTTGAGACTGAGATTATAAGCTAAATGAAGTTGCATTAATAGGATAGGAAGGAGGGGAGTATAGAGGTTAAAACACAAACGTAACAATTTTTATAATATTTATTCACACAAAAATAGCTCACACCATGAAAAGAATACATTGAATATTTATTTACAAATATATCTCACACCATGAAAAGTATACTTGGAATATTTATTTACACAAATAAAATTTTAAAAAAATATCTAGCATCATTAAAAGTATACTTGGAATATTTATATAAACAAATAAAAGTTTATACAAATTGATCTCACACCATGAAAAGTATATTTGGAATATTTATTTACACAATTCAAAGTTTTTACAAATATTTCTCACACCATGAAAAGTATACTTGGAATATTTATAAACACACAAATAAAAGTTTTAGAAATTTGGCTCACAGCATGAAAAGAATTCTTAGAATATTTATTTAAAAAAATGATAGTTATAGAATATATCTTTCACATTGAAGTAAATTATACAAGTTTTGGTGTGGAAGAAACATTAATCAATTTCTTGATCTCGTAGAGGGAATAGTAGTAGCGGTATTATTTACAAAGTCCAGTTTAAAGAGTATTTGAATATATGTACACGAACATAAGGTTTCAATTTAAAAATATGTACAAGAAAAAAAATTGACTTGTGTTAAAATATATACAAATAACTAATTCTATTTGACTAGAAATAATCAGGTAGGTGAAGGATTGTACTGGCGGATAAAGAAATATAAAAAAGTATCCCGGGTGCATAAAAAATTCAATAAAAAATTGGTTCGTGCTTTCATGCAGAAAAACAATTTGAAAAAAATCTCAAATCTTTGTAAATTGGTATATCAGTGGAACTCTCTATAGCGAAAGAAAAAAAATATGATTATTCAGACCATCTAAATGAATACCTTTTAGTCGTGGCGAACGCGTTTACAAGGGCTCTGATACCCCAACGGCAACATATTATAATCATAGGCTATCCGCCATTTAGTGTACACGGGCCGGTAGACCCTAGTCTGAAAAACGGTACATACAATCGCAAGACTCTATCTTACAATTTTGTGTTGTATCTGTATGTATCTTTCCACGGCCTAATCGGTGAACATCACTTTCAAAACGTCAAAATTAACGTCGTAACGGTTGCCATACTTTATAGTGATCCCGCGAACGTTGCAAACCGTTTTTGTTTTGGCAAGATCGCCATCAACACAAACATGGTACGTGTAATTCTTGGGACCACCAGATACAAAACGCTCATATAACTTCCCGGACCGTAATCTTGAAGTTCGTCAGTGAGGTTACCTAAAATGTTTCCGGTCGGTTTACACCAATAAAAGAACGCTATCCATATCGTGATAAAAAATTGTGGTCCCCCAATTTTTCAAGGATGCTGTATAAGTGCAACCTAGCCATAGAAGTCGTGTAGCATGCCACAACCACACTCATGTTAGGGTTAGGTCACAACACGTCACGTGCATCCTTGTAATTGATGAACATATACTCATCATTTACATTAATGACGCTGTCCACAGTGATGTATGGATCTGTTCTATTAGACTATCAATCACCCAACTAGGTGGCGTAGTTGACTAATAAACTAGTTTCGTGTTGAGCTAGAATGCTTAGGATGGAGAGATAGAGGTTTGAATCTCAGTCGGGTGACCTGGAGTGGTTTTTCATAAATGGTTTTCCACTCTCCCTCCACGCAAATGTGGGTCAACTTCCTCTAAGTTCAAACTTCCCCATTCCAATCCACTAGCGTGATTAGTACTTAAGCGAATAATCTGAACGGCTAGTAAGATGGGATGCTAAATAAAAACTATAGATATTTTGGCTATTTTAGCATTCATAATATTTTGAGGTTTGATAATATGTAGTGCTGGGGTATAATAAAAAATATAAATCTGATATAAAAATGACTACTGAATAGGTTATAATTAAATTAAATTAATTAATAGCCATTTTACAGGTGATCGTGCGAAGAAAGACCAAATGAATGGGTCACATTATGAAAAATAACCCGACTTATTAAGTGAGGATAAAAACCTGCTATAGTATCGTGCAATAGCCAACACAGCGGCTCATTGCCAACAGTACCAGAACTGATCCTTTACTTAGAGCTCTTTGAGTAGATACACATAATTCAGTGGCCACATGGTCTAATGTACTAGTCTCGTGTTAGGCTAGACTACTGAGGGCGAGAAGATCGGGTTTAGATCCCGGTAAAGTGCATGAACTGTGGGTGGTTTTCCCCGAATAAGTAACGATGACATTTTTCATTGAAAAATGCTCTTCTTGTTAATAGCAAGAAAATCATTATTTTAATTCTATTATAAATACAGTCAACTCTTGATACCTCGCACTTAGGATTATTTGAAAAAAACGTTTTTTTTAGAATCGTGTCTTACTAACCGTTCAGGTTATATGTATATGTTCTAATTAGACTGATGGATTAGGGATGAGGTAGGTGTAATTTATAGGAAGTTCACCCATTTTTTCATGGAGAGAGAGATAAAGAGAGAGTGTGGGAACGTATTTAAGAAAAACCACCTTCAGTGCACCCAATCGAGATTGAACCCCGATCTCCCAGGCCTTAGCATTATAGTCTAACACGAGACAGAGCGATAGACCGTGTGACCATTAAAGCTGGTATCTGGATTATTCACAGTTGGAATGTTTTTTTTTACGATATTGGGGTTTTGACTATATACTTAGCTGCTTCATTTCGTGCCAATTTTAAAACATCATGCTTTTTTCGCTACGTTTTACTACTCAACGGGGCTATCCGCAAATTTTATATTTTGGAGTGGATATATAAAAGGTTGAATACTTGAGGAATTGTGCCCGCATTTGCATGGAGAAAACTTGGGAACTAATTTGAGTTAAAATAAGAGAACCGTATGTACACCCAACAAGAACTCAAGCACCAGCCTTTTAGTCACCATAAAACTAGGATAGACGAAACAAACTCCTTCTCCCACGTGCTCACCTTTGTGGATAGCGTGGTAAAAGCTTAACACAACATTAAAAAGTAGTATAAAATATAGTTAAATAAATATATGTATAGTTCTTTATTAGAATTATATAAATAAAACACTATCGGTGGGCACGCGGATTTAATGTCAGGTTCATAATTAAGCTATTTCGGTGATACGCAATCTTGGTAGGAGTAAATGAAAATATATTTCCAAAAACGTTTCTGCCTCTTCCTTCACATAAATGCGGGTACATTTATCTTTAATCCTACCATCTAAATCCTTACCCCACTGCCATGGCTATAACCAGTATTGTTCGGACGGGTAATAATAAACATAGTGTATATTATACATACATGAATATACATACACTTTTTTTTAAAAAACAATAATTATCAAAAATATTAATAAATGTCAATTATATTTTATATGACTATTACTATCGCATTGGCTAGTTATATTCTTTATTATTCCATTATTGATGACCTGGTGGTCTAGGGGTAAGGTGTCAGACTTCTATTCTGGCAGCCGGGTTCAATCCTCGGTCCCGGCACAGATTTATCTGATTACCAAACCCTTCCTTCACCTCTGACAAGACATCTTGTTAATGTGAGGAATACCAGGCCTCCACCGTGGTTCGGATTCCACGTTAAACTGTAGGTCCTNAATGCCAGGCCTCCACCGTGGTTCGGATTCCACGTTAAACTGTAGGTCCTCCATTTCATCTCACAATCACCCTACCATTACACATTAGCGTAAGTGCGTACAACCCGAACGGGTAGTAAGACGCGGTGCTAATAATAATAATAATAATATTTTATTGTAACTGTTTTATTTGGGGTTTCAATAACCATTCAAATTGCCATATTATATAGTAATTATTCTAACTTGAAGCTAAGAATTAAGAGCAGATTATACATGCATTTGCGTGAAGGCAATGTTGCACCCAATTTCGTAAAACACTCCCGTGTTCTGTGGGTTTTTTTAATCAACGCGACCCGTTCGGTCTTTACGTATACAATGCTAATGGGTAGAGGATGAGATACGTGTGATTTGAGGAAGTTTGAACTGGGATTGAACCCAGATATCTCCGTAATTGGAAGTCAAGCCTAACATGAGAGTAGTGCTAGACCATGCGGCCACACACATATCTAAAGTGTGTTATTGTTTGTTTTGTTTTGCAATGCCACGAAATAATCCTTTGCCAACCATGCTGGTTGTTTTCTTTCACTATTAATTTCTCGTCGGATGCTTTGAACAAGAAACTTTCCATTATTTCCCCTTCAACGAGAACGAATCCCGGTGTAGAAAATAACCAATAACATTCTGAATTACTGGGACAGACTCGGTAGCTAAAATGCTGTTCTGAAATAAACTTCTGCTGAATCCTAACCGGAAAATATCAGCTTATCTTGCCAAAAGGAACAGACACAATCACTTCGCGTGCTTGATAACATCTCATTACGCTTGAGGAAATGTTAATTAAAATTCTAATATTATATCTGTTTTATAGAAAGGGATGTTTTCTTTCCTATCTCAAATCCTTTTAGGATAACTCAGTTTAACCAACCTATCCTTTCACCCCACAACTGTCAATTACACTCGAACCATAAAAATTATATTCTTGTATTATACTGAGCTTAAATACATATAAGAGCCATTCACTTTTAAAAAATTTTAAAGTGATATCCACACTAAATGGATTCTAAAAGCCATTCAAAGGGGAAAAAAACGTAACTAGCTACTCTAAATAGCTTCTTAACAATAAATATAAGAATTTAAAAAATACAAGAGACGACAAGTCCCATTAGCTTTTGAAAGCATTCAATTTACAATATGAGAGGGGGAATGGTAAGAGAATGAACTGTTGGAAGAAATGAATGGAAGAAAAATTGATATTTTATTTGTATGCGAAAGCAAGCAAATAGAAAATAGGTTTTAATGGCGAGTGATGGTAGCCTAGCAGTTTGGTCCGGTATAGATGATTAAGGAGAAGTCAGGGAGTAGGTTTAATTCCAAGCACAGCCGCTATTTGTGAGAAAGTATGAGTTGGTGCCATCTATAATTCTATGGGTACGCATGAGAATAGGCATTTGTATAATTATGTTTGTTGCTGCTTATGGTCCGGTGGGGTGAAGACGAGAATGTAATATTAAAATTTTGGAATAAAATTAATCAAGTATTGAATGCAAGTGAATCAGGTGAAAGAATTGTCTTGTTAGGAGATATAAATGGATGGGTGGTTCCCCAAAGAGAAAATTCAGAGAAAGTGTTAGAAAGGTATAGTGATGATGGGGCAGACAAGAATTGTAATGAGCTATTGAGTCTGTGTTTATAAAAAGGATTATTTGTGTAAATCACATGGCTTAAGCGCACAGATATTCATTTTATACCAAATAAAAGAGCCATTCGAGAACGATGATTGATTTTGTGGCTTAGGATGAGAAAAGAATTCTAGGGTCGTGCGTGGAGCTAAATTTAAAATTGATCATTTCCTAGATATCTCAGTATTTGAATTAGGTAGGAATTTTGTGAGGAAGTAATGAAAGTGTATTATTAAAGTAAAAGTGGAAGTAGAAAAGTTTTAGGATAATAGTGTCAAAGCGCAATATGAAAGTATACTGGATGAAAAATTAACTTTACAAATGTATGAATGGAATGTTGAAATAAATGATAGTGATATTGAGAGTCCTTGTAACAGACTAAAAAAGACTGTAGTTGAGTGTGTAAGATATGTGTGCTCTGTATTTGTGGAAAACTGAAAATGATGCAGGCTGGAATGAACAAGGGGAATATGCTGTCAGAGAAAAGAAAGAAACATACAAACGAATGATAGCTGTGCAGAGTGAAACCAAATGTAAGTATTTGTGTGATGTATATAGAGAAGAATAAAGAGAAAATGCGTTTAAAAAAAGGATAAAGAATGCAAAATGATTTTTAAGAAAATAAAAAAACTTTTCTGGAAGTGGGTATAAATAACTAAATAAGAAAGATAAGAAAAAAAACCTATGACATTCAGAATGAACGTGGAAAGATATTCTGGCATATAAACGCTATAAGTGAGCGATAGAAGGAGTACTTTTTAGCAATTGTGTAGCGATAATGATAAGTAAGAAGAATAAGACAGAATTAGTGGGGTTGAGGTGTCAAAAGCTATTACAGTATTAAAGAGTTGAAAAGCTGTGGGTGTAAAAGGGATTACACATGAAGTGCTTAACTGTGAGAGGAGGATACTCCTCGCCAGTTTATGTAGTTGTTCAATGTGCGTTCTGGAATTTCGAACGTTCTAATGACTGTAAGAAACCTTCCATTGTTCCTTCGTACTAAAGCAAAGGCAGTCAGAATGAATGTAAAAGGTATAGGGCTATTAGCTTGTAATATATTTCAGAGAAAGTTTTAAGAAGGTTTTAATTGAAAAATTGCTTTACAAAAAATGTGGACAAGATTTTAGGTGTGAAATGTGGTGTACTCCTTGGTGGAGGATGCATGGATTAGATATTTGATATTCAACAGGTAATTGAGAATTGTATTGCAGTAAGTAAGTTTATTATGCATTCGTTGATCTAGAAAAGGCATAAGATAGGGTATATAGGAGAATGCTATGGAATGTTTTCAGAGAGCATGGTGTGTATGCTAGGTTTGTAAATACAGTTATGGTGGTTTATGATATAAGTAAAGCGTTAGTTAGGGCAAATGGAGCGTTGAGTGAATGTTTTGACATTGAACAGGGTGTTGGACATGGTTGTGCTATGTCTTAATGGTGTCACATGGATTATTGTATGAAGGATGCTTGTGAGTACGTGATTGGTGTATAAATGGACAAGGTGAATTTAAGGGTGTTGCTATATGCAGATGATGCTTTATTAATGGCTGAAAATAAAAATGATTCGCAGAATACATTAAATCCTTTTAATGTGACGACCGTCAGAATAAGTTTTCGTATAAATTTCTTCAAACGTAAGATGGTAGTATTTGATAAGAAGTAAGAACAGATCAGGAAATTATTGTCAACTCAGTATAAATCGAAAACTGTTAGAACACGTTAATGAATTTTTTATCTGAGCATAATATTCTGTGAAAATTGAAAGATGGATGGTGAAATCAATATATGGTTGAATGCAATTCAGAGAGTTGTTGGATGTATGTGAACTAATGCAAAGTATGAAATAGTATCGAAATAGGCAAGGATGGTAGAATTTAAGAATGTGTTAAGGTCAATATTAAACACAAGAGCAAGGTGAATGTGGTTGTAATTAGGTATCAAATAAATATTTTATAAAAAAATCATATGCACAGAGTCAGTAATTAAAGGGCGCTTGAGGAATGTGGTTTGAAAAGGATTACAATTGGTCAATGTAAAATAGTGCCTTATATTGGTTTGGTCATTTTGAGAGGATGAGTGTGTATCGAGTGATAAAGTATATATATATATATATATATATATCTGTAAATAAAGTATTTGGATACAAAACAAGACGTAGGTCATGTAATATGTGTATATATATTGTAGATAAATGTGTTAAAAAGAGAAACATAAAATTTTTAAGAATAAGAGAATGTATGACTTGGTGTAATGATTTTGTTAAAGCGAAGGGAGTATGAAAGTACAGGGATGTGTGAAGAAGGTTTGTGAGAATGTATTATGTACGGAGATGTGTTTTGTTTTTTTAGCTGAAAATACAGTTTTTTGTATAACCTGTGAGAGAATGGCGTTATTTAAGTATGCATTTATGTAATTGGAAGAAAACCTATTTAATATCTTCTAAAGACATCCAACTTTAAGGATCTTTTGCTAGAAGACGACTTTCAATGGCTTCTAGAGGCATTTAATTTTTTTAAAGGCAAAAAACCCTTTAAATACCTTTTAGGGTACCTATTCCAAATATTTAAAAATATCTGGTTGCGGTTCACTTCAAATCTATTTTAGGGATTCTAAATTTAAAATAACTCTGGTGGGCACTTAAAACGATAGCTTTTGTCAGTACTCAGTTACAAAAAAATCTCAAAAGGACTATTCCAAATAAACTCTAGAAATGTCACTGTTATTGTTAGAAAATGATAATTTTTAAAATATTTACAAAGGAGGAACACTACGATTAGCTTCTTAAGCATTCAATTTTCTAACATTAAATCGTTAATTGTAAGGTAAATAGTCCTACAAACATGTTTATAATATACGCCCCCACCACCACCCACAATCCACTTTACACAATTAAAGTTCCACCACTAGAGCATAAATAAAATTGTTTCTATATCCTAGGGTTTAATAGTAAGCTTTAACATCATGTCATAGAATTACAATTTTAAACTCACATAAATAAATTCTCCCTACACCCATGGACAACATTCAAAAACCTATATTTTGTGTTGTCCCATCTTTTCCATAAACCCTAATTCCTTCTTGCTCTCAACAAATATGACTATCAATCACTCAACTAGGTGGCGTAGTTTACTAATGCACTAGTTTCGTGTTGAGCTAGGATGCTTAGGATGGAGTGATCGAGGTTTGAATCCCAGTTGGGTGACCTGAAGTGGTTTTTTATAAATGGTTTTTCACTCTCCTTTCACGCAAATGTGGGTTAACTTCCTCTAAGTTCAAACTTCCACATTCCTAATCCATTAGGGTGATTAGTACTTAAGCGAATAATCCAAACAGCTAGTAAGATGGGATGCTAAATAAAAATTATAAATAGTTTGGTTATTTTAGCATTAATAATATTTTGAGGTTTGATAATATGTAGTGGTGGGGTGTAATATAAAATATAAATCTGATATAAAAATGACTAGTTAATAAGTTATAATTAAATTAAATGAAAAAAAAATAGCAATTTTCCGGGTGATCGTTCGAAGAAAGACCAAATGAATGGGTCACATTATGAAAAATAACCCGACTTATTAAGTGATACATTAGAAGGCAAAGAGTAAGGAAGAAGGGGACCTTGACTCTTAGTCAACAAAGGTCCTACGAATTATGTTAATACAGAGCTTTATTAATATTCCGAGCTGAACAGAATATTAATTATAATTGATAATTGAGCTCTTCAAGTCACATAATTATACACTCCGTCAAATATTTGAATTCTGTGTTAATAATTACAAAACAAATACACACCATATTAAATTGATATGACAAATAGAAATACAATTTTTTTTAAGAGCTATTATAAAAATATACTTGGACCAATTTAATTTTTAATTCTTTAAATAAGTTTATTGTATATTTTAAATAACAAGAGTTAATTTAAAACATATTTAAATTGAGTACATTTTTATGTGTAGGCCAATTGTTCACACAATTCTAATTATATCCTTCTATCGCATTGAAACCAAACTAAGCTAAGCACTCAACATAAAAAGAAATAATGAACCCAGCTATTAGCCCAATATAATGGAAGAGTAGTAATTCATTGACAAATAAATGTCCACAACTTGTATTAAAACAATCTTAACTGACAAAATTCACTTATTTGTATATTTATTCGTCTTGTAATATTAGCTTGTACTGCTGTATGTTTATAAATTAACTTACTGCCTCCGAATAGTTTATGACTATTAACTTCTACTCGGAAACAGCAAGTTAATTGAAAAACACTTTTTTGACTTTTAACCTTTAAATTTATATTAGGTATTCATTTAATACATCCTGTCTTAATTTTAATATGTTTTTTACCTTTAACCTTAAATTATAAATAGTGATCGGGGTACCATATGGCAATATGAAATTGAACATGACCTTGAATATGCCTTTAAACATCCTTGTGCAATGTGAATGTTTTTGATGCAAACTCCGTCGTGTTGGTTTTCCCCCGGGCATGACCTTGAACATGCGTGCAAACATCCTTGTGCGACGTGAATGTTGCTGCGAAGTTAACCTCTATTCTGTTAGTTTTCCCGGAGGCATTATACGACCTGTTGACAATTAATTGTCGATTATTTGTTTACGGAAGGTTTCTAGCGTAGACTTCCCCGCCACGTCGGGAGAGTGGAAAACTGAGCCTCCAGATATGTTGATTGCTAATTAATGATTAATTGTCGATTATCGATGATTGAATATAAGTGCACTACCACCTATTCCCCTACAAATCCCACCCCTTCAACCCTTCCCCTAAAGCCCGTCCCGCTTCCGCTAACGGCTCAAAACACTTTATTCCCTACAACCCCTCCCCAGCTTAAAACACTTTCTACACTACCACCTCCTCCCCGACAGTACCCTCCCCTACAACACCATCCCACTTCCGGTAACGGCTCAAAACACTTTACACCCCCTCCCCTACAACAACCTCCCCTTCAGCCCTGTTCCTACAACCCCGTTCCACTTCCGCTAACGTCTCAAAACACTTTCTCCCCTACAACCTTTTCCCTACAACCACTCCCACGTCCCAAAAAACTTTCAACCTTTTCCATACAATCCCCTCCCGGGATGTTTTAAATATTCACAAGCTATATTGGAGCAAACTACATACTACACTATCTCACTTTTTTTGAAGATAATGTCAACTGCAGTGTACGGCGCTCAGGAAGGTTTCTAGCGTATACCTCCCACCCCCTCCCATACAGCCCCTAAGCCATGTTGAGTTGCTTTGCCTCGCAACACCCTTGGTGGAGACTATAGAATATAGAGCACCATCTCTGGAGAGAACGTAGAATATGTAATCTTACAATCTCCATCAGAGACTTTTGAAATTAAAAATCCTTGTTATTCGTTTGACGCTAGTAGTGGACCTTTTTTATCCGCGTCCACCGTTGTCTAGGCCGAATACCAGCTACACCTATGATTGTTATTTGCAATATTCACCCGTAACATTAACTCGTTTGATAGTATGACTACTGGTTCCGGGATTTGATTCCCAACGCGGTCAAAAATTTTGATTTAATAAATTATAAGCCAGAGGACAGGGATTATGGCTGTCTGTTCGCTTGTAGCGTGTTCAATTACCGACGAGGCCAGCTGATATTTTAAACAGTCAAAAACCCATATTCATACGTCAAGTCAGGTGATCTGAATTACAAATAGTTCTAGGATAGAAAGCAAATAAGTTCTGCCTGAATACTCACTATTTAACATATTCATACGCCAAGTCATGTGATACACAGCTGATCGCATCGGGAATTGAACTGGCACAAGTGAACAGTCAGTCACAAACCCTGAAGTCTATTTCAAATATAACACACAGTCACTTGTCAAAGTAAACACTGTTCCAAACATACGCGATAAAACATGACTTGGCGTGGATTCTAACTATTTAAAATTAATGTTCAAGCAATGTATTTTGATGTCTATTACAATATGAACAGTTTTGTTTAAGTTAATGTTCTGAGAGAGTTAATTGTATAAGTCATCTAAAGATTATAAGAGTAAAATTAACTAATGAAATATATTATTGCTAATAGTACTTACAGCTCGTTTATGTTAATGTTCCAGCATTTTGTTTGATATCAATTAAAAGAGGACCTATACTTCTGAACAGTTTGTTTAAGTTAATGTTCTGGGCTTATAATTTACCAAACAAATATTTTTTTACACCGCGTCGGTAATAGAACCCGGTACAAGTGAACAGGCAGCCACAAACCCTGTCTACTGGCTTATAATTTATCCAAATTTTTTTTTTTTGACCTCTTCGGTAATATAACCCGGTACAAGCGAACAGGCAGCCACAAACCCTGTCTACTAGCTTATAATTTATCAAAACAACATTTTTGACCTCTTATTTAATAAAACCCGGTACAAGCGAACAGGCAGCCACAAACCCAGTCCATGGGCTTATAATTAATTAAACCAACATTTTTGACCTCGTCCACAGAGAAGGTAAGAACAGAGCCACAACTGCTAGGTTAAACATATTGCACTCCTTTTCGAGGCTTTACTCCTTCAACGTTGGGATCACTAGGTGCGATCTCCAGTGACTACAGCGCAATCAAGTGAGCATTTTTTAAACTACTCACTTTAAACTTAAATGTGCTAGAAATCAGATACAAAATATGAGCTCTTGTCAGATGGAGGTCACCGAGAAAGCTTCAGGTAGCGCCCTCCTCCGTCTCTAACCCCCCCACCCCCTCGTCCAGAGTACCGTACCCTAATGCTTTCACACAAATAAGTTTACTCTGACTGCACATTACAAAGAAAACTTGAAACACAATGGACTTTTTTTTATAACTAAGGGATTGGCTGTCAACTGCAATTATTTATTAAGGAGCACTGAGAAGAATTGCAGACGTTTAGAAATACCAATTTATTTAAGAAGTATTAAGATATTTTTTAATATTGTTTTCATCAAAAGGAGGGTGAAAGTTCTGACCAGTTAAATAGTTTAAATTTTAATTATAAAGTGTGTTTTAAATGTGTGATATCTTATATAGAACTGTAAAAAACAACCCCAAAAATTGTGATCCTGTCAAAACATGACTATTTGATAGAGGATACCATACCGCGTGGCCACATATGCAAGTCTACAATATCTAGTTGATGCTATGTATTTAAAAACATTAATATATACTTGAAATAATTTTAAAACTGTTAATTTTCAGGGGCTATTCTAATCCATTAAATTATTGATGTCACCTTTCAGGGTAAACCGATTGTTGGCTACATAGATATTATTTTTATACGTGAGATACAAAATAAATAGGTATCTCAAAATGATTTACTATTTAAAATATTTTGTTATTAATTAAATGGTTTTTAAATAGGAGCTAACGAGTATGAAACCATACATATACAATTTTAACGATTTTATTATCACAATTTAAGAGTATATACCTATTGGTTTTACCGCTCGATCTTTTAAATTTGCTTGCTATCTTGCATACAAGATAGAACGAAAATTTAACTGTAAACTCAACATGAAAACATTAACAAAGTGTGATTCCAACATGGAGTCATGGCATGATTATTAAATTTTTCATAGAGCATATCTCAATAAAGGGCATGGTGACTTAAGGAATTTCAAATCTCCTACAAATATGTGCACACACATATTCTAGAAACATTTATAGAGAAATTTACTTATGTGCAACATAAATAAATTATTGTACATATAATGCTCGGAAAAACGTTGAAGAAAATAAGGATAATATAGCCTCATTGGCTTAAAAAATGCAAAATCGCAAACTATTTTGCACAAAGCCACCTTCTTAAAGTTAGAATACACAATCAATTGTTGTGGACTGTAAAGGAGACTTATTTAATGTTTAGGGAAACCAACACAAAAAATATAGAACGTATTACACCAGTAATCTCATCTCGTTGAGTGAACTTTGTAGAGTTGAGTACTTGTGACTTTAAGCTAATTTTGATCCTAATTAAATGTAATAAATTAACTGTGTTTTTGACATATTTCTATGAATCTAGACTCTTGTCTCAAAATTAATATTTGTAGCGTGTTCCATTTTGAAACGTTGAAATAATGTAAGGATCTATGTCAAAATATTTAATGATTGTGATTGTTTTACAAACAAAACCAGCTGTTTGGCTTAAGCTTTAGGTTAACAAATTTGGATTTTAAATAGTAGGCTTGTATAGTAGGTATGTTTCAATAAAACACTTTAGTTGTTAAAGTGTGTAAAAGTTCAAATATGTACCGGTATCTAACTAAACACTATTCATAAAACTATATAACTATAGGTAGTTGATAATTAAAATATATATACAATATTCAAATAATGGGACATTATGACTGTATGGACTCAAAAACTTACATAAGTGGCCAATGTAATATTTACTAGTTTTTGCTTGTTAAATTGTGATTATTTTACTACATAGTGCCATTGAGCCATTAGTTGAAAGTAGTTTTAAGAATGTATAGAAATGTGTTTGCATCCATTGAAGCGTATAAGACTATGATTTGTGCTCATCTTTACGTAAATAGACACTTTTTACTTTCTCTCGACACCTTGAAAAGAAAAATACTTTGCTCGTAAGAAAGATCAAAATGTTTATAATTGTCAACCCCGCCCCACAGAAACGGTGTTGGTTTGCAATGCTGTCTGCCTGTGTGTCGACTTTCAGAACTAAAGCCGACATCATTTTACTGATCAGGCTAAAACTTAGTATATATGGTTTTATAAGATAAAATAATACAGACTTAGATAATGCTTGATAATACGGATAAATAGAATTCAAAAGGTTGAATATAAGAAGTGATTATTAATGCGTCATAGCATTATTTTTAATTAAAGTCATAGCATTAAATAAAACATTTAAAGTATGTTTTATTTAATGCTTTGACTTTAATTAAAAAATAATGCTATGACGCATTAACAATCACTTCTTATATTCAACTTTTTGCATTCTATTTATCCGTATTATCAAGCATTATCTAAGTCTGTATTATTTTATCATATCTTACACTCCTTACGAAAAAGTATTTTATAATGTTTTCTAAAATGTTGGTTTTATAAGGTTCCCTCGAGGAGTTTTGGGAATTAGATATCTTACCCTAAAATTGAGGGTAGTTCACTAAAGGTAAAAGAGAGAGAAAACAAGCTATCTCGAAATCCACTGTAACAATTTTTATTAAATTTCATATCTGGGCAATGTTTATCATTATAAAATAATCATCTCATGAACATTATTTTAAGGGCAACTTACATAAGCAGATATTGCCCATTTTAATCATATATTTGCAAGTATTTGAGACACGAACAAACTCTATATTGCAAGGTTGTAACAAAATTAAAATTAATAGAATCCTTTACTAGAAATATATTTTTATAAAACCAATAAGGGGCTGTCCATAAATTACGTAAGGATTTTTAAAATTATTTTGACCCTCCTTGCTCCCCAAATTTTCCTACTTAAGGGATCGTAAGATTTCTCGTTCCTTCCTCTCTCCCTTACCGATCTTAAGTAATTTTCTTACGATTTGGTAAATTATATTATTTTAGACAAAAGGATTGGTGATGTGAAATAATAGAGTACTTGTCGCAGTAAAATTAGGTTTAACACAACATAAATAAATGACATTTTATAGTTATGTATATCTGTGTGGGTTTATAAGCTATGCTTCAGTGCCATCTGTCGTTGCTAGGTGCAACCTTGTTGCTGCGCGTCTATAAAAGTATATATATATATATATATATATATATTTTTTTTATTTTGACTAACCATAAACATTGATAAAATCCTCAGTTAAAATGGAATCAGCCCACCCCCACGAAAACTTAAGAAATTACTGATCACTCTCACCTAAAAAATCCTTACATAGTTCTTGATTGGTCCCCAACTTCCGAGCTATAGACAAATATCTTTTTTCATTGAGGTCTTAGAAAACGGGAGTTTATTATTATGCTTTTTGATGAAAATATATAAAATCTGTAAGATATGAATAATGAACAATACGTATCTTTCATTTATGCCTCTTGGTGGAATGTGGTGCTTATTTTTTCCATCATGTTTCTGTAAAAATGTGTATTATCTGGTTTCACAAAAATTACGAGTTTTAAATAAATGTTTCCATTTTTAGACAAAGTAGAGAGAAAGTCTGTTTGGTGCACCATACCATTTATCTATTGAGGCTAATGATTAGCTTTAATAATATGGAAACAAGTTAATATTATACAACTTATAAACTTGTGTGTAGTTTCGTCTTTATTAAAACATTATTTCTCACTTAGTAGATACCAAAACTAATATAATAGAAGAATCATCTATTGAAAACATTTATCTAAAGTTAATTTCGGCCAACTAGTCCATTTCAACTGCTATTTAAAAATAATATCACTAAATATTAGAAGTATAAAGCACAAATATGAGGACTTATTATGTTTTCTCTCTTATAGTAAACTATTTATTGATTTAATAATATTAACACGAGTATGGATATACAGGAATGAGAAATTATTGCTTACAATTCCAAACTACAGGGCCGATTATCCCCGTAAAGACAATAAATTAGGTGGGGGAGTTTGTTGTTTTGTTAGAAGAGATTAATGGTTACTAACATGGACATTTGAAATTTCTAGTAAAGGTTCCTTATTGGCTATAGACCGAATTTTGTGAAATTCATCAACCTATAAGAGATGAAAAAGGGGGTTCAAAAGTTTTAAAAATTCACTGACCATTCATTTTTTGAAATAGTGGACATAGAGCCTTGAAATTTAAAATGAATTTTTCTGTATAGAGATGAGGAAGATATTTTTAGGGTTTTTCAAATTTAATAACCCAAAGGGGGGTAAAAAAAAAAGGGAAAAAGGAGCAGTAAATTATATGTCCTCCAATCAAGATGAAATTTGATACATGGAGGATTATCGAGTCGCAGAATACTAATATGAAATTAATTTATGTACGGCATTGTAATAATATATAATATATACTTTTTACAGTATACTAAAAAAATAATAATCTATATAATACATAATAATCTTTTGACCGGGAAAATATCAAACTTTTTAACCTCGGTTCATTCAAACAGTGTAAGAGATATCTGTGTATTCTCTTTACCTATATACTTGTGTTTTAGTTGGGCGCCACCCCTAGTATCTAGGGGAAAAATAATAGTCATAAAAAAGAAACTTTACCTCGGCTATCCACTCAGCGGCACGACGACTCTCAACCTCGGGACCTCTGGGTGAACTTAAAGCTTAAAATACCATGACCAATATAGATAAAAAAAATTGATTGTTGAAGAAAAATATAATTTAGGCTACAAATAAAAATGAATGTATGAAATAACC